>BQNB010117261.1:0-21203 GCA_026074375.1 Tanacetum coccineum
ACAATCCTGGACAATCATCACAAAAACACAAGCAAACGAGAAAGAAAGAGGCGAGCCTACGCACACAACAAAAAACCCTTATTCATTACTACTATTATGATTAGATTAAGATAAGCATGGGTTGCCTCCCACGAAGCGCTTGTTTAGGGTCACTAAGCTTGACCCGATCCCCGCATTAAGTTGTCTATGGGGAAAGCAAATGGAAGAGAAAATCACAATCGGGCTTTCATTAATGTTTGGATAAACATTAAAGCACATGAAAGTTCCATCCCGATGAGATGCCACCGGCTCTAAGTGGAGATGCCGGGGTTAAAAATGGTGTCTTCACTCCCGGTGGAGAGAAGTAAAGGAGAACCTCAGGGTAGGTGAGATACGATAGAAAAAATCGAATGATAAATGTGAAGGGAAAGTAATCGCCATCTTCAACATTTTCAAAAACATCAATCTCACCCCCTCTGGGTCAAAACATTCATCTTCGTTTAGCTCATCAAAATCGTTCTTCATGGTCGTATTGGTGCTCAACGTCAAAGCAAATCTTAACATCCGGTGGTTCCGGAGGAGGACGAGGAGATGACGGATCATTAAAATGATCAAGGTTAGATGACTCAATTTCGGGAAGGGGAAGCGGATCATTGCTAAGCAATTCTTCAAGAAAACGGATATCCCCTTCCAAGTCATAGTCGTCATTCTCAATACCTGGAGGCATCGAGTCATCTGAAGCAAGAAATAAATCGATCTCCTCCATATGAGAGTCACTATCCTCAACGGGGATAGGAGATGGAGAGGGAGACTTGATAATCGTATCAACATTTTCAGAATTACGTTCTTCCGGCGGACGTGGAGATGAATTATCATACGACAAATTTTCAACGAGACGGATTTCTTCCTCTAGATCAAAGTCGGCTTCCTCAATTAGAGGTGGAATTGGATCGATATGAGCGAGGTCATCGGAGAATTACTCGAGAAGAGAATCAATCTTAGGAGAAGAAATGATCGAAGCATCAACCTTATCAGAAATGATTTCTTCATCAAAAAGAGGGTTCGAATAAATTTCCTTTGGAACGTCCTCATCGAAAAATGACTCGTCGTCACTAGAGGTAGAATCGTAGAAGAGGGGATTGGAAAACATTGAAAATTTTGTTGTTTGAGAATCATCACAATCGGGCACATCACACTCACATTCATCCTCGGAGAAATCCTCGGATTTACTTGGGTTTTGGACAAGGTTCTCAACACTAGACTATATGAATTCGTCCGATTCCGTTTCTGGAAGTGTGTCAAGATGCTTGTCCACCATGATGAGAGAGTCTGTTTTTGGTGAATCGGCTGTGATTGCGATAGAACATGTCATGAGATATTCTTGTGTTGCAAAAGAATACTCATCGTCGTCATCATCATAAGATGAGGTAGGCAAATTCCAACTTGGAGTATTAATATATTCTGCTAACTCCTCGTTTATACCTTGTAAATCTTGAACAAGTTTGCTAAGCAATTCTTGTACCTCCTCGGATTGAGCATGCTTAACTTCAAAAAATTTGTCCCATGCTTGCGTTAAAACCTTCGGTGTTTCCCTAAAAGAAATACGATCAAACTTTTTTAAAAAGTTTTGTATTGATTCCATTAGGTCTTCACGGGCATGCAACATTTCCGCACTTGTTTCTTGACGAGGTTGATGAATGACGGGAAACTGCGGGGGTTGGGATTGGTCAAAACCGAAAGAATTAGAGTTGTAAAAATTTTGATTCATCGGTTGACATTCAAAAG
Organism: Tanacetum coccineum; assembly: GCA_026074375.1. Lineage (NCBI taxonomy): Eukaryota > Viridiplantae > Streptophyta > Magnoliopsida > Asterales > Asteraceae > Tanacetum > Tanacetum coccineum. Next base: position 1,765 of record BQNB010117261.1, read on the forward strand.
TCGCATGAGGACCCCCGCAGTTTTCACAACAAAGATATTGTTGTGGAAAAGTTGGTGAAGTTTGTGGAAAAGTATCAAAGTTTTGATTGAAACACGGGTCCGGATTGTAGACAAACGGGACCTGAGGCGGACAATCGTAACCATAGTGAGCATCGTTCCCACATAACTCACAAAAATACGTATCGTACTGGGGTTGTGGAGGGTGGTAAGAAAAATCGGGAGGATTATCGAAAGAATTCGGATTTGAATCATAAATGAATGAATTTCCGTCTCTTGAGTTGCAAAACAAACAAAATCCACCCTTTAACGGGCCTTCACACCCGCAACAAGTGACTGGCTTTCCATCTCCATAAGTGCAATTTAAACAAATTCCGTTAATAAGATTAACACCACACTGCTGGCACGTACATGGATAACAATAAAAGCCAATACACGGTTGTCCACACCCCATACACTCGCTTTGTTCGAATGACGTCATTAGAATTAAACAAATTAGAGGATAAGAGAAAGAATTAAACGGAGTTTGAGGTTACGGAGAATATTTTTGGATTTTAAAGAAAAACGCACAAATGAGCGGAGGAGTAGGAAAGCGCGAAGCTATTAAAAACCTTTCTCCTTTAGGGTCGTAGTTCCTCGGAACAACCCACCTTATACCCCTCTTAGAGTTTGTTTAACTTTCAAAGGTGAACCGTACCTCGCGAGTGACACAAAAGGTAAGTTTTTGATCTTTTGTTCGGGAACTTATTAATGATAATACTTCAATTGAAAGTATTATATTGATGGTGAATTTTATTTCTTTTTATGGACAATGTTTTTAAATTTTTGGTTTTTTTATATTATATATATACTAATAAAAGAAAATTCTTTTTGTATTTTTTTTATAAGAAAATAAGCAAAATAACTTCACACGGAAGGATCTTCAAGCACTAATTGTCAAACGCAACGACAATCGTATACAATCCTCCCCGGCAACGGCGCCAAAAATTGATTGATTGATGATTAACCCTTTTTTAAAATATACATATAAATATAAAATACTTATAAATATATAAATATAAGGATAAGAATCAAAAAATCTCTCAATGTAGTAAATCCGGAAGTATGATTCCCGGGTCGTTATCCCCAACGAGGAATGCAATTGAAAGTCGAGAGTCGTTTTGATAATCGATGCTTGAATGGAACAAGATTAGATTGGATATCTAAAACTACGGGAAAATTAATGCAAACACTTAAAAACAACTAAGGGAAAACTATTATAACTAAAAACGCAAACCGGGAATCCTAAAACGCGACCTAAAAACCCTAAATTATCAAAATTAGGTCCTAAAATGATCTTTTTGAATTTTATAAGTCCTAATTAACTAAAAGATAAGAACTAAGAAAACTAGACCAAAAACGAAGGTGATTAGGGCTTAAAAACACTAAAAACGTGAACGGGATTCAATCCCGTTCTTTAAAAAATCAAATTTTGCAATTTTAACCCTACGAAAGCAAATCTAATTTTCCTAAGTCCTAAATGTTAAAAGAAAATTTTCTAAAAAAGAATTATATTTTTTTGACTTTTTTATAATTTTTTTATGAATTAAAAACGATTTTAATGAAATTAAATGTTTAAAAATACTAAACTATTTAATAAAAATCTGAAAAAATTAGCAAAAGTAGCTTAAGCAATGAAGAATTTAATAAAAATAAGTAGGAGAAAACAGCTTCTCAAATAAGCTGTGAAATAAGCTATAAACGGCTTATAAGCTAAAAGAGCCAAAACGTATATAAAAGATTAATTATACAAACTTAAACCGAAAAAGACCCAAGGGCGAGTGGTAGTGTGTGTTGTGTATAAAACGTTTGGTGAGTAGGGGTGAGGTCCCGGGTTCGAGCCTTGCTTACCTAGGACTTCCCCCAACTCCCAAATGTTTTTTAAAAGCCATTTTTATACAACTTTTTAAAAGACTTCAAAATAAGCAACATTTACAAAATCACCTTTTTTATAAACTACAAATAAGCACAGAATAAGCCCAAAAGGGAGACAGAATAAGCTAAACTTACCTAAGTCTAAACTGGCTAACTGTTAAGCTAATTAAGCACTAAAAATCAAACCACAAAGAGAAATAAGCTAAGGCAGATGATAAGCTATATCTAAAAAGCACTTAAGAACAAAAAATAAGCAACTACAATAAGCTAGAATGACAGAATAATCAAAAAGCTATAATACTTAGAAATTTTAAGCTAAAATGCAAATAAGCTCAAATAAGCTCTAAACTAAAGGAAAATAAAGCAAAATGACTTAAACTAACCTAATAAGCTATACTAAACCTAAATTAAGCAAATGCAATAAGCAAATAAGCCTAAATAAGCAAATTAGCTTTTTGGCCAAAACTGTTAAGCAAACAGATCCTTATGGCTTAGTAGCTTATACCACTGAAAAGCTTGGCCAAAAAGATACAATAAGCAACAAAGAAAAAGCAGTTTGAAATTCAAATAAGCACTTAAAAAGCTTCATGAAAAAGCTATCTCACACAGATTCAACACTTAGACAAATTTTTGCAAACTTTTGCAATCTTAACAAAACACCACTTTTGAGCTTAAAAATAAGCAAACAAACAGAACATTATGAACTTATAACCTACAAACAGATTGAGATTTGACCTCAAAGAGCTTATATCAACAATCAAAAGAGAGTTTGAAATTCAGGATAAGCCACAATAAGCAATTGAAAAAGCAATTTCTCAAAAAATTTGAACACTTAGCAAATTTTTGACAAATGGCAAAAATGCAAACCAACAAATGCAGGCTATTGTCTTTGGTATCTAACCTATTTTAACACTTGCACAAACACAAAAACATCACAAAACAACAATAAGCAAGATCACAATCAAATAAGCAAATAAGATGAGCTTAAACCTCACAGTTTCAAACCACAAACTCTTAAAACATTAACAATGAGATTTAATACTTAAAAACTTAAACAAACTGAATTTTTGGACTAATTTAAGCTAAACTAAATTGACTCAAGTGCACAAGATAGGTTTTGACCCATTTTGACCCATTAAAACAGTTAAACCAAACACCCCTTTACACACTTAAAATGCCTTTTCTACTTGAAAACTTAAATTTTTATAAACAAACCCTTAAGACCAGATATCTAACAAGCATAATAAACAATATTAAGCATATTTTAATAACAAATAAGCACTTAAATAAGCTAAAACAGATTATGCAATTTAATAAGCTATTTAAGACAGTTTATAAGAAAACTTAAACAAATGATCTCTAAACTATAAAACAAGCATAATAAGCATTAAACATCATAAGCAAACATAAATAAGCAAATATAAGCAGAAATAAGCAATGATAAGCAATGCTAACATTAAAAATGCATAAAATTTTTGAAAAATAATAGACTCACAAAGGCCATTGCTCAAAATAGGGCAATCAAGCTTATAAATAAGCTAATATACACTTATAAATAAGCTAATCAACAAGCTCTAGCTTGTCAAAAGACAAGCTAGTATTGTCCATAAGATCAACCAAATCTGGCTTATCATCCAAAAAAGCTATGGTGTTTTCTTTTCTTTTTGGTAAATTTTTTTAAGTACTTTATATATAAAAGAAAACAGGTTGCTTATATGTTTTTATAAGAGATTAAAACAACTTATGAAAGGCTTTTAAATACTTTAAAACACAAATTTAAGAACCACAAATTTTAAGCTAAAACTAAAATTCCATTAATTCATAAAAAGAAGCATTACAATATTAAAAAGATTACAATAAAAATTTACTAGGTGAAAAACTTAAACTAAAAACTAACTTAAAAACTTTCATCCTAAAGGCTTACAAATGAGCATATTTATACTTAGCCATAGAAGATTCTAGGTGTGTGCTTTCTTTGTGAGAGCTCTTGCATATGTGTTTGTTGTGTGAGAGCCTTCAAAGACTCATTTTGGCCATTGAATTTGAGTAGTGTCCAAGTCACTTGATCATAGCCTTTCATCTTTTGTCTTGATTCCTTGACGAATAGGGGAGCTAAGGATTGCCAAGGTGGCAATAAGGAGGGATAAAGTGTGGGGTGTGTAGACAAAGTGGAGAAGAAAGGGGAATAGTGTTGGAGTGTTTTGGCAGGTAGTGAGGACATGACACACCTAGAAGATGTATAGTGTTCCCGTTGATTTTGAAAGATTGGAAAATTGGCAGGTTTGGTCCCTGAGAGAGTTATTTGTTATTGCATCCAACGTCCTTGAGGTATGCAACCTTGGTACTTGAAGTTAAATTTGTGTTTGCACCGTTAGTCCTTTTAAGGGCTAACGATGTTATGTTTAAAAAGGGTTAGGGTAACGGGTGTGTTAACAGGAGTTATACGGGGGGATTGGGCTTGTTTTGTTGGGCCGGTGTTATAAGAAAAAGGGCTTGGGCTTTTTTAGTTAGGATTAAGGTATATAAAGTATAAGTGTATAAGTGGGTTGACCCGGGCCCACTAGGTGGGTACGGGTGGGCCCACTTTTGGCAATTTAGGAACAGTTGTAGTAGTGGATTGAGCTGCTTTACCATGAGAGAGTAGCGAGAGTTGTCATTTTTGATCTTAGTTTGCTCAGGATTAGGTGCCTGTTAGATTCTTCAGTTGACGCCTTTTTTCTATCAATTTAGCAACGACTTAGATTGCAATTACCATCACTCGCGACTTCTTATAGAACAGTTCTTATGAAGTAGTTATAGTACTACAGGCTGTGTTTAATGAAAAACATTTTCGACTATGTATATATATCTAAAGATCAAAGGCTGGAGATTAACATGCTGAGGATTGTCTTTAGACACATAGTGTTTCAAAACTGTATGCTTTTTCCTGAATACATCATTGCCCTAAGTTACCGTAGTGCCATGAATACTGAGGAAAACTACTAAAACTTTCAAGTTGACAGCAGTAGGCTTACAAAATTTGCGCCTACAATTTTATCACTAGAGCCATAGAAATAGGATTAATCTGTAGGAGTTGTAGGCTTTCTTTGTGAACATATATTGATTATATAAGCTTCGTTGTAGTGTGTTTGTGGAATGTTGTGAGATAGGCGGATCCATTATCTTGAGAAGTATCATTAAGCCTATCCAAGAAGTTATGAGTAGTGTACCCAATGGGTACGGTATCATCATGGTAAGTCATTGACTTTTGTAGCGATGATTCCTTGACGAAGATGAGGAGGCTGCTAAGGGATGCCAAGTTTGTAGTGGTTGGCACACTTAGACTATTGGAGTTAAGGTTTGTCGACAAGGGGTGAGGAAGGAAGGGGGGATGATGTTCCCCCTTTTTTCATGAGTTGAATCTGCGTGAACTAGCTTTTTCATAAAGCTTTTTAAGTGCTTATTTGAAGTTCAAACTCATTTTTCTTTGTTTCTTATTGTAGCTTTTTGGCCAATCTTTTTAGTGGTATAAGCCACTAAGCCATAAGGATCCATTTTCTAGCTTAAAAATAAGCTAGAAAATGGCCTTTTGGCTGTTTGCTTATCAGTTTTGGTCAAAAAGCTATTTTGCTTATTTAGGCTTATTAGCTTATTGCATTTGCTTATTCTAGGTTTAGTTTAGCTTTTTAGGTTAGTTTAAGCCCACTTTAGCTTAATTCCTTTAGTTTAGAGCTTATTTGAGCTTATTTGCCTTTTAGCTTAAAATTTCTAAGTATTATAGCTTTTTGATTATTCTGTCATTCTAGCTTATTGTAGTTGTTTATTTTTGTTCTTAAGTGCCTTTTAGATATAGCTTATCATTTGCCTTAGCTTATTTCTCTTTGTGGTTTACTTTTTAGTGCTTAATTAGCTTAACAGTTAGCCAATTTAGACTTAGGGAAGTTTAGCTTATTCTGTCACTCTTTTCAGCTTATTTTAGTGCTTATTTGTGATTTATAAAAAAAGAATTTTTGTAATAAGTGCTTATTTTTTAGTCTTTTAAAAAGTTGTAAATAAAATGGCAAGTAAAAAACATTTGGGAATTGGGGGAAACCAAGGGTGAGCAGGACTCGAACCCGAGACCTCTACCCCAATTCAACCAAACGTTTTATACACAACACACACTACCACTCGTCCTTGGGTTTTTTTCGATTTTATCTTGCAATATTAATCTTTTATACATGTTTTGGCTCTTTTGGCTTATAAGTCGTTTTTAGCTTATTTCACAACTTATTTTATAAGTTGTTTTTCCCAGCTTATTTTTATTAGATTCTTCATTGTTCAAGCTACTTTTGCTAATTTTTTCAGATTTTTATTAAATAGTTTAGTATTTTTAAACATTTAATTTCATTAAAATCATTTTTAATTCATAAAAAATTATAAAAAAGTCAAAAAAATATAATTCTTTTTTAGAAAATTTTCTTTTAACATTTAGGACTTAGGAAAATTAGATTTGCTCTCGTAGGGTTAAAATTGCAAAATTTGATTTTTTAAAGAGCGGGATTGAATCCCGTTCACGTTTTTAGTGTTTTTAAGCCCTAATTTCTTTTGTTTTTGATCTAGTTTTCTTAATTCTTATCTTTTAGTTAATTAGGACTTATAAATGCCAAAAAGATCATTTTAGAACTTAATTTTGATAATTTAGGGTTTTTAGGTCGCGTTTTTAGGATCCCCGTTTTGCGTTTATAGTTTAAAATAGTTTTCCCTTAATTGATTTTAAATGTTTGCCTTAATTTTCCCTTAGTTTAAAAAACCAATCTAAATCTTGTTCCATTCAAGCATCGATTATCAAAACGACTCTCGACTTTCAATTGCATTCCTCGTTGGGGATAATGACCCGGGAATCATACTTTCGGTTTACTACAATTGAGATTTTTTTGATTCTTATCCTTATATTTATATATTTATAAGTATTTTATATATATTTATATATATTTAAAAAAGGGTTGATCAAGAGTTTATCAGTTTTTGGCGCCGTTGCCGGGGAGGATTGTATACGATTGTTGAGCCGTTTGACAATTTGTGTTTGAAGATCCTTCCGTGTGAAGTTATTTTGTTTATTTTCATAAAAAAATATACAAAAATATTTTCCATTTCTTTTTAGTATATATATAATATTAAAAAAAGTAAAAAAAATCAAAATATTAAAAAAATTGTCCATAAAAAGAAATAAAATTCACCATCAATATAATACTTTCAATTGAAGTATTATCATTAATAAGTTCCCGAACATTGAGTTGAACTTTATGGTGATCACCCGCGGTCTCAAGGTCAAAGTTTGCATGCTTCAAGGCCTAGTAGGCTTTGTGCTCGAGCTCCGATCGTAGAAATTGACAATGGCCTTTTTTTCGTACACGAGAATTGTATGGGGAAACACCCAATGGAGTTTGTAAGCTGTACGGAAGGCCCAAAGTGCATCATCTAATTTTGTCCGACCAAGAAGGCAACGGTTTCTCACCTAAGGTCCTTTTAAGAATTTCGTTTCAAGCCACGATTGGATACCTAACTTGCCCACTTGTTTGTGGGTGATACGGCGGTGGAGAGACGGTGACAATCTCTTATTTAACATGAACCTTTGCAAACTGGTCATAGCAGAAATGGTCCCACGATCACTTGTGATAGCACCACGAGGGGCACCGAATCGGTCGAAGAGAGATTTAAGAAAATTTTCAAAACAACTCAGGTGGCGTCGTTGTTGGGAGCGCTTTCACTTTTAACTCCATATTGAACAAGTAGACCGACGGCCCGATTAATATATTGTTCCCGTCTTGAAGACAGGAACGTCCCCATAAATCGAATGCCTCACACGTCAAAGATATCGCATACTTGGATAGAATATTTGAGGCATATCAATTCACTTTGCTAAATTTTTCCTTGCTCTGGCAAGTGTCACCATCGGGAGAACCAATTCATGAGCATCTCGGAAAATTGTGGGCCAATAAAAACCTAAGTCAGTAAAAACCTTTTTGGCAGTAGTGTTTGGCACCATAATGTCCCCCGGTGGGTCCACTATGGCAAGCTATGAGGATGTCAATAGCTTCTTGGCCCGCAACACACCGCCGGATCACTTGATCCGCACATATTTTGAACAAATAGGGGTCATCCCAAAAGTAGTGTTTAACATCCTTGAAAAACTTGTTCTTTTGTTGGGACGACATTCCTTTAACAATGAAATTCCCCACGTGGTAATTTGCAAAATCGGCAAACCACGGGGTACTTGAGTCACCATGAAAAGTCACCATATTAAGTGTCTCGAGATGGAAACATTTCCAATTATCTCCTTGGGTTGAGCACATTTTTTTCATAAGGATTTCTAATCGGGAAAGATATCGGTCTGCAGATTCTCGGCTCCTTTTTGTCAATTAACTTTGAATTTTGAAATCTAGAAGGGAGGGAGAACCCACCGGATCACATCTCGCCTTGGAATCTATTTTAGGCAAATAGATATTTGAGGGCAAGAGGAGTGATCCGTATACACTATTCTTTTGTTTCAAAGATGAGGTAAAACCGAATTGTTCAAAGGCAAACACCACGGCAAACATTTCTTTCTCTTTTCTCCGTCGTGGTGTAATGCGATCCCAGTCGTTCAACGTACAAACGCCAATAGTGATTTTACAATCAACGTAATCGCTCGCGTGGTCGGAGACGGCATAAACTACAGTTTCTACTCTGGTTCCTTTCGGATACCATAAACCTAAATGTGTAGTTCCTCTAACATACCTAAATACTCCCTCCGTCCCAAAATTATTGTCCCTATTGACTTTTTAAGTATTTTTCTTTCAACTTTGATCGTAAATATTTTTGTTTGTGTTATATAATATTTGATGAAAATCATAGCTATGGAAATACATTTAAAAACCAATCAATTCATATACTTTTCATTTAGTATTATATAACACAAACAAAAATATTTATGGTCAAAGTTGAAAGAAAAAGACTTAAAAAGTCAATAAGAGAAAATAAATTTAGGACGGAGGGAGTATATGCTTAACGGATTCTAAGTGGATAGTCTTAGGATTTTCTTAGAAACGAGCACATAAGCAAACACTAAACATAATATCGGGCCTACTTGCGGTTAAGTAAAGTAAACTACCAATCATACCTCGATATTTAGAGCTATCCATGGAGTCGGCTTCATCTTCCTTAGTGAGCTTGATCTCCGTTGACATCGGCATCTTGGTTGTTTTGGAATCTTCCAATCCGAACTTCTTTAACATCTCCTTGATGTAGTTGGATTGATTGAAGAATATTCCGTTTTCCATTTGATTAATTTGAAGACCCAAGAAGAAGTTCAACTCCCCCATCATACTCATCTCAAACTCGTCGTGCATGATTTTTGCAAAATCATCAGACAAGTCTTGACTTGTGGAACCAAATATAATGTCGTCGACATATATTTGAACAATGATAATATGTGATTTTGATTTCTTAGTAAAAAGTGTGTTATCGACCATTCCCATTGAATACTCGTGTTTTATCAAAAATGCTTTTAGTCTATCATACCAAGCCTTAGGAGCTTTCTTAAGACCATACAAATCCTTTTTAAGTTTATAAACGTAATTTGGTTTTTGAAAATCAATAAACCGTGGAGGTTGAGCAACGTAAACCTCTTCATTTATAAAACTGTTTAGAAAATCACTTTTTACATCCATTTGGTATAATTTAAAATCATTTGCAAAAGCAATAATAAGAAGTATTCTAATTGACTCTAACCTAGCTACCAGAGCGTATGTTTCATCATAATCTATACCTTCTTGTTGATTGTATCCTTGTGCCACTAACCTAGCCTTGTTTCTAGACACTATACCATTTTCATCTAATTTATTTCTAAAGACCCATTTTGTTCCTATGATGGATTGACTCATGGGTAGAGGGACTAAATCCCAAACACCATAAGCTACAAATTGATTTAGTTCTTCTTGCATAGCTACAACCCTACTTTTATCTTTTAATGCCTCATTGACATTTTTAGGTTCTAAGGTAGATATAAAACAAAAGAAATTACTATGATCTTTGGATTGAGATCGTAAGGTTCTTTGATTGAGATTTCTTATGACTTGATCTAGTGAATCATTCTTGGACTCCTTAATGTTAACGACTTCGTCAACTTCTATCGACTCATCTTCTTCATTATTATTATTTACTACTTTAGTATTATTTATAATAGCTTCTTCTTCACTAATATCATCATCAACCAATGGTGATAATTTGGTAGGAGGAGGACTTTCATCGAATGACTTTGGGTTAAACTTTGGGTTAAACTTTGTTAGATAGTCTTTAGTATTTAAAATAAAGCATTTGCTTACAAATACTTTGAAATATTCTAAAGAGGGATTCATACCTCTAAATATTTCATAAGGGTTTTTCCTAGTATTGGTCGAATTAATATTCTATTTAGTATATAAGTTGACTGACGAGGTGTCATTTTATACACTATTTCGGGGTAATTTAACCCCTTAAATCATGCAAATATTCCCAGATTATGTGCTTAATCGTTTGTTTTCAGGTTTTTAGTACTTGGATAGCATTTGGAGGAAATACACCTGACTTGGGCTCATTTGGAGAAGAAACGGACAAGATTACGGACCTACACCAAATCCATGAAGAAGTATTGTTTACAGAGCGTGGAGACGGCGTCGCATGCATATAGCGACGCCGTCGTGGTCTTTCCAGTGACGGCGTCAAAGATCTAGCGACGGCGTCAGGACGTGGCCGACTTAAAGAAGATCTAGAATAATCAACGTAGCGACGGCGTCAGGACTTCAACACGACGCCGTCGCAGCGATATCTCTATATATACAAAACCGATTTTAGGGTTTTAAGTGTGTAACTTTGTATAACTTTAGGGAGACGAACCCTAGTCTTTGTAGCAGCTTTAAAGGTCGTTTTTAGGGCCTCAAAACCCTATTGTAACTACCTTATATCCATGTTTTAATCAAGTAAGAGTGTTATTCATTAATCATTCAATATGTCTATGTGTTGTGTGATTAATCTATGTTCTTGCTTTATCCTTAACATGCTAGGCTAAACCCTCCTTTGTATTTGCTTATGATTGCATGAAAGTCGGATTGTAGATCCTATTACTGTTGCTTCTTGTTGATGAATGTGCGCGTTAGGCTTTAGAAAACCAGCTTTTGTCTGTATCGCTGTAGACACGTCTAGGGAAACGCGAGTGCGTAGAAAGGATACCATCGGGTAACAGTCTTCATACTACCTTACCCCCTTATATGGTTGATCCCTCTTAAGATATTTCACACGCATTTAATATACTCTTAGGGGCCTTGTAATAGTCTTCATACTACCTTACTTGTGCGTTGCCTTAACGGAATATTAAATAGACGGCGGGTTCGTGTAATCCGTTCATGACCTAGGAAATACTTACACAAATCATCACAAGTGTGACAAGGCAACAGGATTAGGAGAAGCAATCTGATAAGTAATGCATGATTAAGTAAATACATTTAATTATCATAAAGTTATCACCAGTAGATTAGATATTAGTTTAGTTAATAGTTAAACAAACCAACCTCTCAAACCATAGATTTACTTGACTTGTTTTCCTATAAATATAAAAGTACAAAAATAATCTTCTCTCAACCCCTAGAATTCTGTTAGACCGTGATCAAGACTTCCTAACCTATTCCCTTAGAGAACGACAACAACCCCTGAGTCTTGCCTATACTACTACAACGGTTAGGTACTCTGCCTAGGGAGTTGTAAAACTTTTTGTAGAAGTCCTTTACGACAACCACATCAAGTTTTTGGCGCCGTTTCCAGGGAATAGTTAGGTTTTGATCATAGTTTAGCTTAGTTCTACTTGCTTGAATCCTTTCAAGTAAGAATTTAATTTCCGCATATTATCTTTCTCGTAGTCTATCTTTTCTTTGTGTTATATATTTCGTAACCCATTCTCGTGATCCACCATGGGATACGAGAATCCTATCCATACTCTTGGAGACTACTCCAAACCTAGCCACAAGGTCTACAGGAATACGATTGAGCTCCCCATAGGGAACAACGTGGTACCTCTTCGATTCGACATCATCCGGTTGGTGCAAAACGGATGCTCATTCCACGGACGTCGGTCCGAGGATCCAAACCAACACCTTAAGGATTTCCTAAAACTTGTGGACTCACTTACATTGACGTTGAAAAACAGGGACACGTAAAGCGCTTTGTGTTTATTTCAATTTTCCCTTCGCTATCAAGCTAGAAATTGGCTTGAACATCTTCCAGCAGGATCCATCACCACAGGGAGATAGTACTACTCTTTTTCCTTCTTGGCTCCAAATCTTTCCACCAGGAAGGACCGCAAAACTCCGTAATGATATCCTAATGTTCCAACAACATCATGGAGAATCTTTCTCAGAAGCATGGACTCATTTCAAGGACTTACTTCAAAAACTCCCTCATTATGGCATCGACCTTTGGCTCCAAGTCTAAATTTTTTATGACCATGTCAATCCCGTCACAAGACGAACCATTGACCAATCGGCCGGTGGTAAGCTTCGTGACCGAAACGCTAAAGAATCTTGGGCATTATTAGAGGACCTCACCCTCTATGACAACAAAAGTTGGAACGGACCCAGAGTTATTTCGCTAAGGCCGGTCAGCAATCGCTTTGCCTCATATTCCCGAGTACATCCGACTGTCGTCTAATCAAGCTCGAAAATCAAGTCCAACGCTTGATGGAAGCTCATCTTGCTCCGACACAACCTACTCAAGTGAAAAAAGTCACTACCTCATGTGAGATCTGCAGTGGTCCTCACGACAATCAGTATTGCATGGAAGATCCTTAACAAGCCTTTATCGAATACGATACAAGTTCCATTACTAAGACTGAAACCACACTGCTGGCACGTACAAAGATAACAATAGAAGCCAATACACGGTTGTCCACACCCCGTACACTCGTCTTGTTCGAGAGACGCCATAAGAATTAAACAATAAAGAAGGATAAGAAGAAGAATTAAATGGCAAAGAGGTTAAAGGAGATTATTTTTGGTTTTTTCGATTTTTAAACAACATATTTTATTAAAGGACAAAATGAGATAAGACACTTAAACCTAATAATCAACTCGCTTCACGGTAACTCTTTAAAGAGAAAAACGCACAAAGGAGCGGAGGAGTAGGAAAGCGCGAAGCTATTAAAAATATTTCTCCTTTAGGGTTGTAGTTCCTAGGAACAACCCGCCTTATACCCCTCTTAGAGTTTGTTTATCTTTCAAAGGTGAACCGTACCTTGTGAGAGACACAAAATGTAAGTTTTTGATCTTTTGTTCGGGAACTTATTAATGATAATACTTCAATTGAAAGTATTATATTGATGGTGAATTTTATTTCTTTTTATGGACAATGTTTTTAATTTTTGGATTTTTTTATATTATATATATACTCATAAAAGAAAATTCTTTTTGTATATTTTTTAATATAAAAATAAACAAAATAACTTCACACGGAAGGATTTTCAAACATAAATTGTCAAACGGCTCAACAATCGTATACAATCCTCCCTGGCAGCGGCGCCAAACACTGATTGAATGGTGATTACCCTTTTTTAAATATATATATAAATAAATATATAATACTTATAATAAGGAAAGTCAAAAATCTCTCAATTGTAGTAAACCGGAAGTATGATTCCCGGGTCGTTATCCCCAATGAGGACTGCAATTGAAAGTCGATAGTCGTTTTAAGAATCGATGCTTGAATGGAGCAAGATTTTGATTGGTTATCTAAAACTACGGGAAAATTAAGGCAAACACATAAAAAATAATTAAGGCAAAACTAATTTAACTAAAAACGCAAACCGAGAATTCTAAAACGTGACCTAAAAACCCTAAATTATCAAAATTAAGTTCTAAAATGATCTTTTTGGCTTTTATAAGTCCTAATTAACTAAAAGATAACAACTAAGAAAACTAGACCAAAAACAAAAGAAATTAGGGCTTAAAAACACTAAAAACGTGAACGGGATTCAATCCCGTTCTTAAAAAACCAAATTTTGCAAATTTAACCCTAAGCAAATTTAATTTTCCTAAGTCCTAAATGTTAAAAGAAAATTTTCTATTTAATAAAAATCTGGAAAAATTAGCAAAAGTAGCTTGAACAATGAAGAATCTAATAAAAATAAGCTGGGAAAAACAGCTTATCAAATAAGCTGTGAAATAAGCTAAAAACGGCTTATAAGCCAAAAGAGTCAAAGTGTGTATAAAAGATTAATATTGCAAGATAAAATCAAAAAAGACCCCAGGGCGAGTGGTAGTGTGTGTTGTGTATAAAACCTTTGGTTGAATTGGGGTAGAGGTCTCGGGTTCGAGTCCTGCTCACCCTTGGCCTCCCCCAATTCCTAAATGTTTTTTACTTGCCATTTTTTTACAACTTTTTAAAAGACTAAAAAATAAGCACTTTTTACAAAAACACGTTTTTTATAAATCACAAATAAGCACTAAAATAAGCTGAAAAGAGTGACAGAATTAAGCTAAACTTCCCTAAGTCTAAATTGGCTACCTGTTAAGCTAATTAAGAACTAAAAAGCAAACCACAAAGAGAAATAAGCTAAGGCAGATGATAAGCTATATCTAAAAAGCATTTAAGAACAAAAATAAGCAACTACAATAAGCTAGAATGATAGAATAATCAAAAAGCTATAATACTTAGAAATTTTAAGCTAAAAGGCAAATAAGCTCAAATAAGCTCTAAACTAAAGGAATTAAGCTAAAGTGGGCTTAAACTAACCTAAAAAGCTAAACTAAACCTAGAATAAGCAAATGCAATAAGCTAATAAGCCTAAATAAGCAAATTAGCTTTTTGGCCAAAACTGATAAGCAAACAGCCAAAAGGGACTTTTCTAGCTTATTTTTAAGCTAGAAAAAGGATCCTTATGGCTTAGTGGCTTATACCACTAAAAAGAATGGCCAAAAAGCTACAATAAGCAACAATGAAAAAGCAGTTTGAAATTCAAATAAGCACTTAAAAAGCTTCATGAAAAAGCTATCTCACACAGATTCAACACTTAGACAAATTTTTGCAATCTTCACAAATAACCACTTTTGAGCTTAAAAATAAGCAAACAAACAGAACCTTATGAACTTATAACCTACAAACAGATTGAGCTTTGACCTCAAAGAGCTTATATCAACAATCAAAAAGCATTTTGAAATTCACAATAAGCCACAATAAGCAATTGAAAAAGCTTTTTCTTCTTTTTTTAACACTTAGTTAAAAATGACAGATTTGGCAAAAACTTAAAACAAGAAATGCAGGCCTATTTGTCTATATTTCTAAGGTATTTCAAGACATGCATAAACACAAAAAAACATCACAAAAGAACAATAAGCAAGACCACAATCAAATAAGCAAATAAGATGAGCTTAAACCTCACAGTTTCAAACCACAAACTCTTACAACATTAACAATGAGATTTAATACTTAAAAACTTAAACAAACTGAATTTTTGGACTAATTTAAGCTAAACTAAATTGACTCAAGTGCACAAGATAGGTTTTGACCTATTTTGACCCATTAAAACAGTGAAACCAAACACCCCTTTACTCACTTAAAATGCCTTTTCTACTTGAAAACTTAAATTTTTATAAACAAACCCTTAAGACCAGATATCTAACAAGCATAATAAACAATATTAAGCATATTTTAATAACAAATAAGCACTTAAATAAGCTAAAACAGTTTATGCAATTTAATAAGCTATTTAAGAAAGTTTATAAGAAAACATAAACAAATGATCTCTAAACTATAAAACAAGCATAATAAGCATTAAACATCATAAGCAAACATAAATAAGCAAATATAAGTAGAAATAAGCAATGATAAGCAATGCTACAGTAAAATGCAAAATTTTTGAAAATAAGAAACTTACAAAGGCCCTTGCTTAAAACAGGGCAATCAAGCTTATAAATAAGCTAATCTACAAGCTTTAGCTTGTCAAAAGACAAGCTAGTATTGTCCATAAGCTCATCCAAATCCGGCTTATCATCCAAAAAAGTTGTGGTGTTTTTTTTTGGTGTGATTTCTTTTTGGTAAATTTTCTTAAAGTACTTTATATATAAAAGAAAACAAGTTGCTTATATGCTTATATAAGAGCTTAAAACAGCTTATGAACGGCTTTTGAATACTTTAAAACACAAATTTAAGAACCACAAATTTTAAGCTAAAACTGAAATTCCATTAATTCATAAAAAGAAGCATTACAATATTAAAAATATTACAATAAAAATTAACTAGGTGAAAACTTAAACTAAAAACTAACTTAAAAACTTACTTTCTAAAGGCTTACAAATGAGCCTATTTATACTAAGCCATAGAAGATTCTAGGTGTGTGCTTTCTTTGTGAGAGCTCTTGCAGGTGTGTTTGTTGTGTGAGAGCCTTCAAAGACTCATCTTGGCCATTGAATTTGAGTAGTGTCCAAGTCACTTGATCATAGCCCTTCATCTTTTGTCTTGATTCCTTGACGAATAGGGGAGCTAAGGATTGCCAAGGTGGCAATAAGGAGGGATAAGGTGTGGGGTGTGTAGACAAAGTGGAGAAGAAAGGGGAATAGTGTTGGAGTGTTTTGGCGGGTAGTGAGGACAGGACACACCTGGAAGATGTATAGTGTTCCCGCTGTTTTTGAAAGATTGGAAAATTGGCAGGTTTGGTCCCTGAGAGAGTTATATGTTATTGCATCCAACGTCCTTGAGGTATGCAACCTTGGTCCTTGAAGTTAAATTTGTGTTTGCACCGTTAGTCCTTTTAAGGACTAACGGTGTTAAGTTTAAAAAGGGTTGGGGTAACGGGTGTGTTAACAGGAGTTATAAGGGGGGATTGGGCTTGTTTTGTTGGGCCGGTGTTATAAGAAAAAGGGCTTGGGCTTTTTTGGCTAGGATTAAGGTGTATAAAGTATAAGTGTATAAGTGGGCTGACCCGGGCCCACTAGGTGGGTACGGGTGGGCCCACTTTTGGCAATTTAGGTTTTCGGGTTCGGTTTTCGATGCTCTTTCCAATGCCACTTCCCGGGGTTGACTTTGACTTTGACTTTTTCGTTGACTTTGACTTTGTCTTTTTGACTTCTCACGGTCTTTCCGTTCTCGTGCTCGGTTTTGTCGTTTTGGCTTCGATTTTTGTCCTTTTCTTGGATATCCGTTACCTGCATAATACAAATGCAAAACATACAAATACAATGTATTTTTGGTACGTTTTTGGTCATTTAAGTCCGTTTTTAGTGGTCAAAGGTATGTGTAATTAAACACATACCAAAATCCCCCATACTAAGATATTGGATATGTCCCGTGTCCTCAACGACAATGCTAAAGTAAGCACTTAAGTAGAAAACAAAAATTTCGACCCCCCTCAAACTAATACCTCGAAAAGTAGCTTAAGTGTTCATCGAGGGGAATTTAGAAAATCTAATATTTTTAGAAAAAGCCCCGTTTTTACCAACCTTAAAGATATACACTTATTCCTACACATATTTTTGTATTTTTCATTTTTTTCAATTTTTTTAGTAACTAACTAGAATATTCTGACTTTCGTTATTTTCCATAACCGTTAGGGATCATAAGAACAAGATGCATTTCAGATCCTAAAAATGGCCCCAAAAGAGGATAAAATCCATCGTCTCCGATTTTCACTATCGCCCCAAACCAAGCTTAAAAACGAAAGTCACCGCTAAAGTATCAGCTAAGATGCTAAACACTACTATATTTGCAACTTGTGAACTTTTCACCGTCCCGACAATATATTTATATAATAGGTGACTGTGACATTTTGGAATTTCAACCATGGAATCAACCGTTTTGCAAAATTCAATGTTTTCACGTTCCACCCAACACCAAATAATGAGTTTTAAGGAGAGATATCCCATGTAGCGACTTTCAGGCTCGGCATGTTGTCCCTACCCTTGCAGCTATGTTGACCAGGCTTTGGACACCTTCAAAGAGACTAGTATCGGGACTCACGAACCTTAGGTTTCAAAAACTCTTAGGTTTCCTGTATATACATAGCTTATTTAAAAACTTAAAATGAATTAGTCAAAGTTCAAAAGCATATTTAAATTTAACAAAATGAGATCTTACATTTATTAATTCACACTTAATATTTAACATAACATTGATGCAATTGTAACCCTCGACCTTTTAGAAGGCTGCAACATCGGTTGTGAGCAGCAATGATGCAACAAACATTTATATCTGTCTTCGGATTATTAATCTCACTATGGGGCCTTTTATAGAAGGCCTGCAACATCGGTTATGTGAGCCGTCAAGATCAGCAAAACTTTATCAGCCCACATTTAAAAATTATTCTTTAGTCCACTTTTTTTTGGGTATTTTACACTTTTAATTACCACGATATATATAGAAAATTTCTTTTTGGTGAATTTAAGTATAAAATTTGACTAAGACTAAAATTAAACTATCGACTACAATTGCCAAATTCAAAAATTGTTGATTTAAGTTTAATTTCCAAAAATAGCACGTGTTATAAGATCCCGTTTAAAGCTTATTAGAGAAAAAGCCACAAACTACAAACTTAATGAGCACTTAAGATTTCCAAATAATATCCTTGTATAGTCACCAACTCATACTAAACTCTATCATTTTTTTTTTCGATCTATCGTAAAGATTCGCGAACGCTTAGGTCTAAAAGTTTAAGACAAGCAATAGCTCAACAAATCGAGTCAAAATTTATTCTCATTCTACCCAGTAGGAAAGTCAAAATTGTGACAAAACACTTATTTTATTTTTGAAATTTTTTAAATTTTTTCATTTTTTGGTATTTTTCAAAAAATATTTGGTGGTAAAAACAGGATTACGTGAAAACAACGACTGCAGGCAAAATCAAATCGATAGAATCCCCCCCCATACTAGATTTAAACATTGTCCTCAATGTTTTAAGAAGGGTCTCTACGTAAATCCTAAGTCGTTTATTAAGTATGCTTAAAGATAAACGTTAGTCGATTAGATTAGGATATTGGATTTCCCAAATGAAGCTGAGGATTTGAAGCTCGAGTGATCAAAGGACAATACCGCGAGCACGAGAGGCTTCAAAAATCCGGGACAATCCTGGACAATCATCACAAAAACACAAGCAAAC
Organism: Tanacetum coccineum; assembly: GCA_026074375.1. Taxonomy (NCBI): domain Eukaryota; kingdom Viridiplantae; phylum Streptophyta; class Magnoliopsida; order Asterales; family Asteraceae; genus Tanacetum; species Tanacetum coccineum. The sequence goes on from BQNB010117261.1 coordinate 20,786, forward strand.
GAGAAAGAAAGAGGCGAGCCTCCTCACACAACAAAAAACACTTATTCATTACTACTATTATAATTAGATTAAGATAAGCATGGGTTGCCTCCCACGAAGCGCTTGTTTAGGGTCACTAAGCTTGACCCGATCCCCGCATTAAGTTATCCATTGGGAAAGCAAATGGAAGAGAAAATCTCAATCGGGCTTTCATTAATGTTTGGATAAACATTAAAGCACATGAAAGTTCCATCCCAATGAGATGCCACCGGCTCTAAGTGGAGATGTCAGGGTCAAAAATGGTGTCTTCACTCCTGGTGGAGAGAAGTAAAGGAGAAACCTTAAGGTAGGTGAGATACAGTAGAAAAATTCAAATGATAAACGTGAAGGGAAAGTAATCGTCATCTTTAACATTTGCAAAAACATCAAATTCACCCCC
>BQNB010117262.1:0-21203 GCA_026074375.1 Tanacetum coccineum
TCTAATTTGTCAAATGTTCCTTCGTCCTCTAATTCTTTTACAGATTGTTCAACTCATCCTATTCATTGTTGAATATGGATACACAAAGCATATGACGGGCAATCTAAAGCTGATGTTTAATTTTGTTGAAAAATATATGGGTACCGTTCATTTTGGCAATGATCAATTTGCTCCAACTCTTGGTTATGGAGATTTGATTCAAGGAAATATCACGATCAACAGGGTTTATTACGTTGAAGGACTCAATCACAATCTCTTCCCGGTTGGTCAATTTTGTGATGCGGATTTGGAAGTTGCTTTTCGGAAATCTACGTGTTTTGTTAGAGATCTTCAGGGAAATGATTTACTCACCGATAACCGTGAATCTGATCTCTATACAATTTCCCTTCAATAAACTACTTCATCAACTCCAATCTGTCTCATGGCAAAAGCCTCACCAACTCAAGCATGGTTATGGCATCAAAGACTTTCTCTTCTTAACTTTGACTATATCAACTTGCTTTTAAAGAAGGATGTCGTGATTGGTTTACCAAAACTAAAATATGTCAAGGATCAACTATGTTCCTCTTGTGAAGTGAGTAAAGCAAAAAGAAATTCATCCAAGATAAAGACTATTCCAAGTTTAAAAGGACGGTTAAATTTGCTACATATGGACTTATGTCATCCAATGCGGGTTGCTAGCATAAATGGGAAGAAATATATTCAGGTAATTGTAGACGACTACTCCAGATACACTTGGACTCTTTTTCTACGTTCCAAGGATGAAATACCAGAAGTTTTAAAAGATTTTCTCACAATGATTCAACGAAATCTTCAAGCCTCAGTAATTTCTGTTCGAACTGACAGAGGCACTGAGTTCTTAAACAAGACACTCAATGCATTCTTTAAAGAAGAAGGAATTGAGCATTGATGTGTTGTAGCAAAACAAATTTAATATACTTATAGTATTAATCCTGTAAGAATTCTTTCCAAAATACTTCTCAAACAAGAGAAATATAAGGTAAAAATCTCACTAAAGAAAACACAATTTGTATATTTTTATCCGGGAAGTACTTTTCCTCGGGTCGTGTCCCAACGAAATCGTGAATTGAGAATTTGGAATAATTCGGATTCGAGTTAAGAATGGTAAAGGATTTTTGAACTTTTGATTATACTACCAATATAATAGCACAAACTAAAAAACAATGAAATAACACGAAATTTAAATGCACAAAACGTAAAAATGCGAGCTAAAACTGAAATTTAAAATCTAAGGCACGAATTTTAACAAATTTTATACCTAAAAATCACAAATTTAAAAAGAAAATTTTAGGAAAAAGAATTGGAATTTTTTAACTATTTTTGAATTTTTTATGAATTTTCTAAGAAAAAGAAATTAACTAAAATCTATTTTAATTTCTAGAAAATACAAATTTAACTGAGAAAAATAAAGAAAAATGGTTTTAAAATTCTAAAATGGTGCAGAAATTTAATGAAACAAAAAGCCCTAATTTTTATCAACTAATCGAACCCTAATTTGATCAATTAAACTATAAACCCTATTTTAATAAAACTAATTTCTAAAATTTAAATCTATTTTATTTATACTAAAAAGACAGGGTAGAAATTGCAATAAAGGAAAGAAAAGGGTAGGATGGGGCTAACTATTGAAAATTTACACTACAGTTAAAACGATTAACCTTTAACTATTGGAAAAGTACTAAACAGACCCTACGCTATGGCTTATTTTTGGCTTATTAAAAATTGAGATTCAGCAAAAACTTAAAACTACAAACTTATAGAACAGCTTATTCTCTACAACTTTAACAAAGACACTTTTAACTTTTATCTACTCAATAAGCTACAAAATTAGCTTTTTCAAAACTGTTACAGAAAGTAGGGGTTTAACTAGTATTTTAGATTTTGGCTTATTTCTAGCTTATTACTAGATGAAAATGAAAAACAAAAGAAGCTAAGTGAAGCTCAGGATGTGTACTAAAGATATCTAGAAAGAAATATGCTAAGAGTTAACAAGATTAAAAAGAAATTTGATTGTAAAAAGTGAAAGGTTCAGCTTAAAACTGAGATAAGCTTTTGCTAATAAGCTAAAGAGCTTATTAGTGAACCTTAAAAGCTGAAATTTTGAATCTAAGCTATGCTATGTTTATTAAACTAACCTAGATAAAAGGTTTTACAAAACTTCAACTAGAAATGAAAATCAAAATAGAAAATTAGCTAGAAATCTATATGCTGCTATATTACTTTTGACAGGAAAAATAAGCTAGTCTAAAAACTTGGAAATGAAATTTAAGTGATGATTTTTAAGGAACTAATGGAATACTCCTTAAATGCTAAAATCTAAGGTCTAAATCCTAATCTTATAAGCTAAGAAGACAGCTTAAAAATAACAAACAACAGCAGTACTAACTAAATTAGTTCTGTTGTTGCTGATCTTTTTAGTACTACTCAAGTTCAGGCCAAATTGCTAAAAGAAAAACTCATAAACCTACTACCTAAATGCATCTAGATGTAAACTAACCAAGTTTAAATTCTAGCAAGATGTAAATCACTTACTACACATTTTACTTATTCCTAAAACTGTCCTGGTGCAAATTCAAGGTTTTAACACTCTAAACTTTGTAATTCTAAACACTAACTTCTAAAAACTGTTTAAAACCTTATAATATGACCTAACTCAGCTAAAGGAAAGAATTTGACAAACTAGTGTTGACTTTAAAAATCAAAATAAGCTTGTACCAAACACTCCCTTAACAAAGCTGTCAAATCTAATTTGTACTTAAATCCTATTTTAAAACTAAAGTTGCTTAAACCTTTTATCTACTTCTACTTTAACCAAACTAATGAAGCTATTCAAGCTCTTAAACCTACAGCTTATTAGTGATAATAAGCTAGTTACTCTACTAGCTTATACTCCTTTCTTTGACAGAATTTAAGGAATGAAAGCTAAAATGATTATAACTAAAGCAGCTTAAAACTAAAACATCTATAGGCTAACTAAACTAAATGAAACAGGATTAAACATGAGAATTCACAAGAATAAGCAATTTGAATTAAGCTATGAATATGCTAAATTGAAATTTAGAAAGTGAAACCTGAATTTTTGTTGTCTCAGTCACTAAGCCACTCTATCTGAGTGAGTGGCTTAAAATCATACACCTAATGGCTCCCTAGCCTCTAAACCTGAGCTTAAAGCTCAATAAGCTTCTAAGAGCTTATTACTCCTTGTTGCTTCAAAAATGAACTCAAATGTAATCAAGTTATCATGATTTTGATGTAAATGGATTAGATTGAGTAAATGAATTGCTTAAACACAAAATTTGACTGAATTTGAGCTTATGAACAGAAATAAGCTCAAAAGAGCTTATTGAGAGCTTAATGAGTGGGAAAACGGCTTAATATGAAAACAAAAAGAACAAGTAAACTTGAAAACTGAATTTATTACTCAAAAAAAAAAAATTTTGGGGGGGATTACGTACAAGCTTAAAGAAGAAGAGTACAAGTGTTTGAAACTGATTTCTAAAAAACTTGAAAGAAAATGCTTAAAATTGAAGAAATTACAAACTGAAAATTAAAACACACACAACAACTCTAAAATGAACCCTATAGGTCCTATTTATAGAGAATTGAAGAAGAGAGGTGAGAGTTTCTTGAATCTTCCATTGAATCTCAGCCGTTGATTATTTTTGATTCATTTCTAGCCATTTGATGATAGTGATGAGGTGTTTAGACCAATCAGCTGTTGCCATGTGGGTGAATTGACGTGGAAGTGGTTTTAATACGAGGTTGAGTGATGTAGAGGAGCGGGGAAAGGGAACTTGTGAAGTTGGGTTGTTTGTGGTTTTGGCGGGAAATTCTGTTAGAAAGCGGTTGAGGGTTTTAAGCCGCGTGTGTGCATTTGAATGCTTGAGCTATTAGCAAAACTAGCCCCTGCGTTTGATTCTCCCTTTTGTAGTGTTAAAGTAGGTTTCAAAGTTAACACTTCCGGCCCTTGTGTTTGACAACTTATATTTCCCTTTAAAAAGCAACTTTCTCACTTTAGCAATTTTGGTCCCTTGAACTTAAAACTTCCAAATTATCCCTTAAACTTTGAAGACTTGTTATAATTGATCCTTTGACCTTCATTTTGAGCTTCATTGACTTCCTTTTCTTGCATCGGGCTGATCCGGCTTTTGATTGTCTTTCATTCCTCACTCTTTTCTTGTCTTCTCCGTTTCTTGTCGGTTTTTGACTGTTTTTGCTTCTTTTTGTCTTTATTATCCTTTCCTGCACAATAGACACAAAAGCACAAAATTTTCTATTCTTTTGGCATTTTCTGGCTTTTATTTGGCAAAATCCCGGGTAATTGATATATACAATTAAGCACTTATCAGACAACTAAATTCAGGGATCGAGTCGAGCTTGCGACTCGGTAATGAAAATCAAGCCGCTTCGTGGGAGTTCACCCCATGCTTATCCTTTCTATTTTCTTTCTATTTTCTTCTCAAATGTGTTGTGTTGAGAGAGGCTTGTACTCTTTCCGATTTCTCGTTGTTTGTTGCTTGTTTGTTGTGATTTTTGCAGGATTCTCCCAACAAATTCAATGAAGCCTCTCGTGTCCGGTTGATTTTTCCCGTTCTACTCGAGCTTCTCATCTTTTGTGTGAAATTAGTTTGGGGAGATCCATATCCTTTCATCATTATCGATTAACGTTTATCTTTGCATACTTCATAAACGGCTTAGATTTACGTAGAGACCCGACTTTAAACATTGAGGACAATGTTTTATTTTAGTTTGGGGAAGGGAATCTATCGATTTGATGTTGCTTGCTTATTGTTTTGTTCTCACGTACCCGTTTTCCCACAAAAATAGCAAAAATTTTAAAATTTTCAGTCTTGTTATTTAGTTATACAATATTAAAAAAAAAGAAAAAAAAAAGAGTGTTAAGACAAAAATGTAGGTTTTCCGTTGGTAAGAATAAGAAGTAATTTTTGACCCGATCGTACGTGTAGAGTTCTAGCTTTCTTCCTTAACAATTAATGATGATAGTTTGTGCTAGTCTCATGTAGACTTTAAACATGCTAGACTTGAATCATTAGTAAATGAAGACTTGTGCTAATCTCAAGTAGATTTTAAATATGCCAAGTTGGATTTTATATAGGCTAAGTATTTGCAAATTTCTTTTGTAAAGAATAAGAGATGATAGTGTTGTTTACGAATTAGGATGCTAAACAAAGTTTATTTGGAAAACTTAAAGGCTTATAAGAATAACTTGTGATTTTTCTTCCCAGGAGTTCTTAAAATGATTAATTATACGTGTTCTCTTTAATTTTTCAATTAGAGTTTTACTCTTAAAAGTCTAATCAACATATTCAGAGAAAAAAAGCGTTATCGATGATGAGACAAATATCGTTGGTAAATAAGAATTTTAGTTCAAGTTTATACTTTGGTTTTCTAAATACGAAATTTTTACTATAATAAAAAAAATGTAGTGAATAAAAAGGATGCAAGTTATAAATCCTTAAGTGTTAATAATTAATATACAAACTCCATCGCAATAAAGTACATGGGCATTTGTCGGTTCGCTCCCGATGTGACATCGAAAGAAAAGTAGAGGTTGATATTTAGGGATTGATATCATACTAATTACTGCGAGCTTTGTCGAGGGCGAGGAGATGTGTAGCGAAAAGATAAGTGATACCCAATTCCTAGCAATAAAGTAAATAGAAATAATAATGTTGCAAGTTAGAAAATAAATAGTAAAAGTTTCATTTTCTAAAAACCAAGGTATTCTTTTGAGCTAAGGTTTGCAAAAGTCTACAAAGCTTTTTCATCGGAAGTTCATACGTGACGGTTACTATTTCCGAGATGGGGTGTCAAAAGCCTTACCATCTTACCGATGACGGTGGGATCGCAGTGATAGACAAGACATTCATGGGACATAGTGAACCAACTGATGCTTAGATAAGGAGGTTTTTTGATTTGCTTTGAGGTTGTGATTCTTCTATGCTGTTTTAAAACTATTAGCCCAAGGCCCATATGTCACTTGGTTGGTATTTCATACTATCTAATATGTGGATTTAATGGTTTTAAATTAATTGACAACAATCACCTTAAATAATTAATGATTTATGTCGGGAAGAGGAATTCACAAGTTGTAATTATAAGTAGTCTTAGCATCTTAGTTCGTAATTAGCAGTGATCTTATTTTTAAGCTTAGCATGGGAAAAGTGAAAAATCGGGGATGATGAAGTTATCTTTTAGACACTTAATTGTGCTTTTTGTTCTATGATCCTAAAAGTTACCAATAAGGTAATGAAAACAATACATTATGTCAACACAAATAAGTTGTAGTTAGGAAGTTAATTATCAAGAAAAATCATAAAAAGAGAAAAATCTTAGAAAATGGGAAGTCGGGTGTTTTATAACTTGTGATCTCTTATCTTTCTCAAAGGTTTAGTTTTGGGAAGTTTCGAGGTATTTGGTTATAAGGCATGTGATATTGCGTGAGGACAACATAATTCGTTTAGTTTGGGGAATTTTTCCATAAAGTGTAGAATACACATATCCATTTATGCTAAAATAACCCAATTAAACCCAAAACAGACCAAAAATGGCAAAAATATGCTTGTATTTGTGTTTTGTGTGTGCAGGTACGGTTAAGTCAGAAAATCACATGAAAACAAACAAAAGCAAGAAGCACGGACACGTGAATCAGAAGAGTACAATGCCGAAGCCAATAACATTAGCTCCACTGCTCTTTTTATGAAGCCACAAGTAAACAATCTTGCAAATCCCGAAAGTTATTTATAACTTGAAAAAAGGAAAAGAAAGAGAGGGACTGAAAGAGTCAAAAGGACAAAGCTATAACAGTTTTAACTGTCCAAATTAAGGGCGCCAAAAGTTATGTTCACCTTTCTTCCCAGTTTCACCCATCCTGGGTAAATCTAAGGGTTTTCCATATTAATGGGTGCTAGGTCAATTCATGAGCTCACTAACACAAATGAAGGGACCAATCAGTCTTTATCATAGGATTATTAACCTCTCCCAATCAAAAGCCTCGTACAACACATGGTGAAAAAGCACAAAAAATATATGTGGGTTTTTGCACTAAATCACTACAAAAGAAAGCACAAAACGTCACATCAATGGAATGACACGTTGGCAATCTTCTGGTGGTCCATTTTGATTAAAACGGCCACAATTGTGCTTTGGTTGATTGAAAGAAATGTGTGGTCTCGGATTAAAAAGGATTGGAGAACAAGGCAAGAGGCTAGAAGGATCCAAGGCAGGCTATAAATAGAGCCTCACTTCTCACACACACGATATCTAGATCTAGTAGTAGCTTTTAATTTAGTGTAGCTTAAATTTTAATTCTTAGCTTAATGATGTTTTAATCTTGTAATTTTCCTTTAAAAGTACTGTAAGCAAGTTTTTATTAATGAAATTCAGTTTTTCTTAATCTTTCAAAGTTCATTTTTCATAAACTCTCTTAATAAGCTAAGTTGTCTCAATAAGCTAATAAGCTCATTTAAAGCTCTTTCAGTCTATAAGCTGAAATAGAGCTTATTGAATTCAGTATTAATCTTACCTAAACCTTAAATCAGTTTAATCTATCATGGATCTCATTGGATATGAGCTTTTTGGAAGGGGATCTTAACTTGGAAGAGATCCCAAGGACTTTACTCTAGCTTATCTAATAAGCTAGGGAGCTTGTAGCTGCCTTTATTGGTCCTCTTGTTTAGCTAGAGGAGTTTGTAAGTTTCTCTTTCATTTTCCTTTAATTCTAGTTTTAAATAATGATATTATTGCTTGCTATGTTTAGATCTGCTTATGTGCCTTATTCTTCTTTTGCTTCATTCAGTGCATTTTAGAGTTTTTATCTAGCTCTAAAATCTTTTTGTGTTTATTTGTTTTCAATTTTCTTAGTTTAAATCATAGATCTTCATATTATTGTCTTAAAAACCTCTAAAAAACCAAAAATATAGTAAAATAGCTTAAGTCTCATATATTTGCTTATTTAGTTGTTAAATCATGCTTATTAAAGTAGTTTAAATCTGTTAATTATCTGGTATTAAGCACTTGTTTACTGGATTTCAAAACTTAGTAGCTTAATCATAAATGTCTTAGTCGTTTTAGTTCTTAGTTAAAGTTGAGTTTTGGTTTAAGCTAGTTTGTTTTTTTTTTTTTCTTTTTTCCCTCTAAAAAGTCAAATGCAGTTTGTGATTTCTTTTTGGATAGTTTGATTGTTATAATTGATAAGGTTTTGAGTAGATTTAAGGTTTTTTTAGTTTAGTTTTAATGATTTTATGGCATTAATAAGCTCGGCCTGTGCACTAGGGACCACAAACGCGATTTTTCCCTTGGAGTCTGCTTGTAAAACTGTGATCCAAAGCCCTTAAGGCTTAGATCTTGCTTGGACTTTGTTTAAACACTCTATTTGAGTGTGTTTTAGTGCAGGATTTCCCTTAGGAAACCTACACTCTTGGTTTACAGCTGTGCAAAGGGCACCAGTACTAAGTTAGTTAGTACTGCTGATACTTTACACTACCAGTACTAACTAAAAAGTTAGTACTGTTTTCACAAGTTAGTACTGCTACCTTTGGCTTAATTTTTAGCTGAGTAAAAGTAGGATTTAGGTTTTTAAATTCAAGATTAAGTAATCTAGTTATAGTTAATTGGTTTAGGTTTAAGTTTTTATTTTACTACTTATTTTCTTAAGCTTATTTCTCAGCTGTTTAAATAAGAAACTTTGCATCGCAGTTCTAAGTTAGTTAGTTACTGTGATATTCAAATCTCAATTTCTAAGCAGTTAATGTAGATTTAATAGCTTATCTTTTAGCATTTTAAAGTCTAGCTATAGCTTAATATCGAACAAGTCTTAGATTACATTTTCTAGCTTATTTACATAGCTTATTTTTGCTGTCAAAAAGTTAAAAAGCCAAAAACGTTAAATTATGGAATTTTAGGATTTAAATTTGTTAATTCAAGCTTTTAAGTCTAGGTTTTATAGCTTATTTAGATGGATAATAAGTAGATTAATAATTTCTTAAAATTTTAGAGTATAGTTTAGCTTAATAAGCTTTTAAGCTCATTTGGAATTTGTGTTATCTTGCTTATTTTCTGAGTTTGCTTGTCTCATGCTTGATTTCATTAGTTTAAAAGTACTTTTAGCTTAAATTTCTTTGCATTCATAGATAAAGCATTTCATCAGCTCTCTAGATCACTTTTCCTTTTAGTTTTGAGCTTTATTTGAGCATTTTTTAACTGTTTAAGAGAAAATAAGCCCAAAACCTCACTTTCTGTAAACAGCTTATTGAGAAGCTCTTTTAGAGTTTATCTTTGAGTTTCAGACCATAGTGCTTTTGTTAAAGTTGTTCTCCCTAGCTTCCTTTACAACTTTGCTCTTTTAAGTTTTTTTTTTAGAATTTGAGTTTATAATCGGACTTAGTTTGTGTCGGGGTTAGTCCTCAGGGACCATTCCTGTAATTTTTCTATTTTAATTGTTTTCCAGTTAATCCTTGCCCGTTAAATGTTTTAGCCCGATAGTCCTCAAGTCTTTTTTACAATTAGTCTCAAAGTTAGTTTTTAATTAGTTTATTAAGTTTTAATTAATAATTAGGGTTAGGTTTTAATTAGTTTAATTAAACTTTTATAAAAAGATAAAAATTAGGGCTTTTATTTTTAGAAAATCTCTGCACATTTACTTTAATTAGTGTAGGTTTTATAGAAATTTTAGGACTTTATTTTTAAGAGTTTTATTGTTTTTATAATTTTAGAAAAATCATATCTTTTAATCTAAAAAGCTTAAAAAATGTTTTTCTTTTTTCTAAAATTTTCTTTTATCCTTATTTAGGTTTAGAATTTTAGTTTAAATTTTTAGGGATCAAAATTAGTTTACTTGCTTAATAGTCGCATTTTATCTGTTTTCCGTATTTGATTAATTGTCCAATTTTTTTTACTAGTCATAGTTTTCCAAATCAAATATCTTTGCTACATTCAAATCAGGATCCGAACCTAAACGTGGTTTCAATTTCACTAGTCATTGGGGACAACGACCCGGGTAATCATACTTACCCGGTTAAACATACGTATATTATATATATTATATTATTTTTGTAAGTCTTAACTTTTTACCTTAGTTAAAGGTGAATAGTTGGAATTTACCTAAGTAGTATTTTTATTATATATTTTATAGGTACGTAAAACTGCGAATCAATAGCCAAGTGACCCAAAATGTTTTAAACCTGTTTTGACCCACTTTACCTTCTTGACCCAAACACCCCTTTAAGTGTTATGTAACCCTTTTTAAACTGAGTAGTTACTAAGTTTTAATTTAAGTTTTTTGAAAACAGATGGACAAGTAAGCAACTAATGCGAGCATTAAGCAGTACTAAAAAACACAAAAATAAGCACTGAAATAAGCAACTAAGAATTAAGGCAGATTAGCTTCAAAGACAGTTTTGATCAAAAACTTAAAATAATGACTTATAAGCAACAATCAAATACAAATAAGACATAAATAACATAAATAAGCAATAAAAAGCATAAATATAGCAGAAATTAGCCAAATGAACTGTATAAGCAAAAAAATAGAAAAAGTGCGCTTATAAGAGTTCAGCTTTTGGCAAGGGAATAAGCTATCAAAACCCATCTATAGCTTCCCAAGATAGCATTAACCCAAGGCCACGTCATAAATTTACCTTTCTCCATGCTCTTGACATGTTTTTTGTGATTTTTGATTTTTAGACAAAAATTAAAACACACTTTTATATAAGCCTTGAATGAATCAAGTAGCTTATATAAGAGATTAATGACATTATTTAAAAGGCAATGACAATAATTTAAAGAAAGCTTAAAATTTCATTAACTTAAGAAAATCACAATGTAAGAATTTAAATGACAAGTATTTAAATGACAATGAAAAGTTAAATTCATGTATTAAATTTGGACTAATTTTGTTTAATACAAGATTGACTATAACAAAAAATTCGTACAAAAGTAAAACTAAACTAAACTACATGGTGTCTATATTTATAATAAGGTCCTTTAATACATTGTCTTCAAATGTGCTTCTTTATGAGTAATCGTTAAAGTTGTGGTTTGTTATGGTGAAGAGAAGTCCCTAATAAGTTAATATAGCCATTGAAAATTTCCTTGGTGCCCAATCCAAAACTAACATAACCTTATTTTTGTTATTTCCTTTTCAACCAATGAAACAAAAGGGTATTGCCAAGGTGTTTGGCAATTGGAAGCTTGTGGTATTGGGTTGTGGGCGGTGTGACTTTGGTTTGTCAATTTGCAGAGAAAAAGAGGTGAAAGAATAATATGAGTATTAGGTGCCGGGATGTGTTGATTTAGTGACAGGGGAATGGGTAGAAAATCTTTTTAATGATTTATTAAAATCGCAGTTCGCATCTCAAAATTACACTTCGTTGCAAAAAGAAAACAATGATTTGAGAACGTCATATCATGTGTTGAAAGAGAAATTTGATCAAGTTTCAAAACGAATTGAGAAATATGAAACTTATTGTGAAGAACTTGAAAAGGAGAACAATGATTTGAAAATGCATTACAAAAGATTGTTTGATTTAATAAAACAGAAAAAGGTTGTTTCTTAAGTTTTCACAAAATTAATTCCAAAAGTGAATGATTCGGAAAAGATTTACAGGGGTAAATCTTCAAAACCGATTTCAAAAAAGGTTTCTCAATTTACTACTTATTCTTTCAAAAAAGATAGGAAGTATTGGAAGAAACAACATTCATCCGAAACATTTGCTTTTCAAACTCATGAGGAAAATGAAATTTCAAAACAAATCTGGAAATGAAAAGGGGAAAACATTTCCAAACTTTTTAAGTATTCTAGGGATGAAATGTTTTCAATGCGTAAAAGAGATGATTCAGTTTTGAAAAAGGTGAAAGATGTAAGGTTTACATTCATTTCGAAAAGCATTTTTCAAAATGAAACACCGAGTTTCAACAATAAACGGAAATCTTTGTCTTCCTCAAGGGTTAAAACATCGAATGAAACACCGGGTTTCAGAACGGTGTTGACACCATTGAAAAGCTTTAAAACTTCAAATGAAACATCAAGTTTCTATAATTCAAAATGGAAAAATAAGAAGAGTTTTTAGTCTCCATTGATTCCGAGAAAGTTATTCCAAAATGAAACACCGGGTTTCATTTCTCCTTGGAATTCAACCTCTATGAATCAAATTGACGCAACTTACATTTGGTTCTCGAAATATGGTAAACCCGTTAGCAACGTGCTTAAGTAGGTACCAAAAGTTGTTGTTTAATTTGATAGGAACTTTAAATGTTTTCTTTTAGTTTAAGAAAATTTAAAAATACAAAAAGTTTTTCTTCTATATAAAATTTTAGAAAATACAAAAAGATTTTTTTATAAAATTTTAGAAAAGAGAAAAAGATTTTCTTTTATAACATGTTTTATAGAAAATTCAAAAAGACTTTTGGTTTTTAAAATGGCTTTCATACAATGTCAGTATGAAACCTAAACTTAAAATGATGGCTTTCATACATATTTAGTATGAAACCCGAACTTCAAATGATGGCTTTTGTATAATTCAGTATGAAACCTGAGCTTCATTTGATGGCTTGTGTACATGTTAGTACATAACCTGTGCTTTAAAGAAAAGAAAATGTTCGTTTCAGAGCATTTATCTTTGAAAAAGAAGAGAAGTCTTCTTTGAAAGTTGATGAGTTACAATCGATTCGAATTTTAAAATGTGGTACTTTCAAGATAAAATCAATTTTAAAAAGGTCTTCAAATCGATGTATTTTTTGTGAAAAGTGTCTAAAGAAATAAAGGACTCAAAAGTGCAAAGAGGAACTCCCTTATAAATGTTTTAACGAAGATATGGTATTTTTCAAGGGGGGGTGTCCGTATATGTTGTTGAAAAGTTTTCAGAAAGAAACAGAAATGGAAAATTGTTTTACATTTCACCTTCACATATTCGTATTTTTGCGTTTTTAGCTTCATGTTAAAAATGTTTCTCGGCATATGTTAAGGGGGAGTGTCTTTATAATGATTGAAAACTTTTAAAGATCAAAATTTTCTTCTTCATATGATGTTTGTGAGAATGATGAAAAACAGAAAGAGAGATTTGTGAGAGAAAAATAGAAAGAGAGAAATGAGAAATCGTATACTTGAAAAAATGAAAGTATATGTCATGTGCTTCAAAAGCAAGAACAACACATGAAAAGAAAAAGAGAAAAGTATGCAAGAAAAGAAATGCCACCGCATACAAAAACAGACAGAGTGATTGTTCTACATTTTCTTGATATTATCAAAATCTCATGATACGATTTCAGATTTTCATCATGGTTTTCACGGACATTCTTTCTAAAGGAATTATCTTGGCGTATGTTGATTGAGTTGCACGGTGTGATTTAGTTACTCCCAAAATACTCCTATGATCTTCCAGAACCGGAATTGATCTACCCCGGAGTCTTCCTTCCAATTTAGGAAAGTTAGGTCTAGGTGATGGAGTTTGAGGTGCAAATCAACATGTTTCGAATGCCAAAAGGCCTTATAAGATAAAGCTTTGAATGAAAAAGAATGAACGAAAACATGATAAATATGTCAAAAGTGACAAGAATATGATGAAGAAGAATCGAATGATAAGCAATGAAAAGGTTGGAGTTGAAAAGTGAGAGGCTTATAAGAAAAGATGAATGGTGTTTCTCCTACACTAGGATAAAAACCGGACCAACTCATAATCTATCAGATTTCATTCGTTGATTTATAGTATTGAAGTAGACATCATGGACCCAGTGATGCAAATGCACAACCCCTCCTAGACACTCAAGTACTTCTCAAAAAGTGTTTGTTTCATTCTCACAGAGATTAAACGCATAATCTATCGACTTCTCATTCCGAGAATGTTGGTATTGAATAAAGGACATTCTGCTCCAGTTCTTGCTTACTAAAAGTGCACAAGAGTCTAGAGCTAATTTGATATTCAATGAAAATATCTTTAGGACATAACAGTACATTTGTATTAAACATCAATAATACAAAATGGTACATAACTATATATCTTCGTGACATTTGCATGTCTTCATGACATTGCCGAAACATTCTGGAGTGATACTATCAAATAGTATTCACAATAATTGAATGGAAATCCTACTAGTGCTAACATCATGCCAACTCTGAATGCAGATCACTATTTGAAAATGATTGTTTAATGATTTAAATACGTGTTAACTAGCAATCTATGTGATAGTGGTTATGTGTTTCCCCGGGTAACACAACACTAAGTTCACGAGATCAATGCTTATTTGAATTTCATGATCATATTTCCGCATCCTTATCATCGAGATATTGATTTGATCATATTTTTCAAATATTTCATCGAGAATTTTCAAAGCATGATCTTGTGATGTATGAACTTCATGGTTAATGTGGAAGATGGTTCTTACTCTGATAATTTTCCATTTCATCTTCTACAACATACAACAACAACATTTCTACCTTTCGCAAGCATGACTACTTCAAAGATTATTATAACATCAAAAGTTACCTTTCAACCTTTACGGGAATGATAGCAATCAAGTTTGTTGGTTTGAGGAAGCTTATGGTTATTTTGGGGGAGTATGTTTGTTTATAAAGGGGAGAATGTTTGATTCTTAAAGAGAAGAAAAGATTTTGATTTCAATTTCATGGACTTTAAAGGATATTCTTTACCCGAAGCTTATTTGGAAGCTTATATGATCATGATGAATCATAATCATCATGAGGGGGGAAATTTTAAGCTTAGTTTTGGCCAAGTATGAGGGAGAAAAAGATATATGTATATTTGGGGAGAAAATGTAAGGTCAATCAAGTATATGAAAAGAGAGAAGATATAAGCAAGAATATATGGGACAAATCAAGATACTAGCAAAGAAATTGAATCAAAGAAATCATTATGGTAAAAGTAGTTTGATTAAAAAGATAAGATTCGTATTCAAGATCGAGGTTACTTCATCAAGTGTTTTGAATAAACTGTAGTGTTTCATTAACTTCAAAGATCGATCGAGATAGCTGGTTCGACATTTTCATGGAATTACTTTTCAAGAATATCGACATTATCTTCAGACAATCAAAGTTTACTACTTTAATATTCAAGAGATGGATATGTGATTGAGGGGGAGCTTAAAGAGTATGAAGATTCATGTGAAAAGTCAAGTGTTCAAGTCTTTTATAAAGAAATGCTCAATCAATATCATCGTGTTTCAAGATCTTTCGTCAGCAACATTATATGATTGAAATCTACATTCAAGATCAAGTTCGAAGATAAAAAATTCATACAAGATTTTTTAAAGATTCAAGTTGCTCAAAAGAAGATCAGGTTAGCTTTTGAGAATGCTGATTTGAGTTCGAGAGTGGAGTTGATACCTTCAGAGATAAAGAGATCTATTATATTATATAAGGGAAGAAAATTATATCGGGAGAGATTTGCTACAAGGTCGTCCTCAACTTTCATAAAGAATTCTTAGCGTTTTTGAGCTTCAAAGAAAAAGAAATTGACAGACTACTTCAGAATAAAAATGTACTTTTCTCTCATCATAATCCTTTTAACACAAACACATTTTTAATAAAAATGTACATTTTCCATATTTAGCCACTTTATTAAATAAACTTTATAAAAATCTTCAAATATTTTAAAACTATAAATAGATTTTTTCTCTTACCAAATCTAAATATAATCTAGCAAGATTACCCATGATCTTCTAAGATTTTGCAAAATAACATTCGGATTTGGTTACTATAGGCCGGTTCCATTGATTTTGGCTGCCGGTTCCTTTCATCAATAGAACCGGCAGAATCGGGCTACAGTAACTTTCATGCCTATAAATACCAACTCATTTCACTTGGTTTAGTCATGGATTTTTACATAGTTTCTCACTCTAATATTCATCTAACCACTAATCTTTAAACATGGTTCTTTCCTTTTAGTATTTTTGTAGATCTCTTAATAGAAGATGTTCTACCGACATGTGTACTTTGAAGATCAAGCTTCTGAGTTTACTTAGAGCAAGGATCTCTCATCATTCATTGATCAAGCTACTGATCTCAAGACATTACTTCTCATTCATTGTAATTAAATAGATCCAAGTCATATCACTAAGTGTTGTTTAGAAAGTTTGGTGTAACTTGTGAATGGTGTAAATGTTTGGTACCTAGTAGAGGGCAAACACATTGATATATTGTGTTCCATATTGTTGGAACATGGTACCTAGGTTAGTATCATTAAAAGGTATAAGTATATGTGGGGCATGGTTCTTCTTTGTAGAACCTGGTGTTTAGCTTAGCACCGAATAAACGGGTAAGCAACGTTGTGAGGCTTCTCCGCCACCTGAAGGAGTTTTGGTGACTAGTGTATTCGAACTCTCGAGTAGGTGACTCGGGGAGTGGAGTAGGGCAAGGTAGGTGACCTTGTAGCCGAACCACTATAAATACTTTGTCACATATCCTTTACTATTTACTCCTCATCTCTTATCACATTTTTAGTACTCATATAAATTAACTCGTCTATCTTAGATTTAAAATAAGGAAATCAAAAAAAGGGAAATTTAATTGGTAAAACTATTCAACCCCCATGAATGGGTTAGTGATAAACAACATATATATGGACAAAAGTGGCTTTGTCACTTCGTCGAATACAGTTGTAGTAACCACGGTTCCCTGTTACTCAGTATAAATATTGCTTGTGATCAGGTAGAATTCCGAAGAATCTCATTGACAGAGTTTCGCAGCTGCGCTAGCCGTTCTCATTACTAGAGCGTCTCAAAGCAGACAACACGGTAAAAGTGAACCGGTAAGTTATTATCTTCCCGATTAAGCCGTCAATTCGTGTTCAGCTTTCCTATTTCCAGATACCCTTGTGAGGCTTCCTATAGACATAGGATTGAAAATCGATTTAGAAAATCAATTGG
This sequence comes from Tanacetum coccineum, assembly GCA_026074375.1. Lineage (NCBI taxonomy): Eukaryota > Viridiplantae > Streptophyta > Magnoliopsida > Asterales > Asteraceae > Tanacetum > Tanacetum coccineum. The sequence goes on from BQNB010117262.1 coordinate 16,921, forward strand.
TGTGTCAAATTGCAAACGGTTTTTATGACATACCAACAGTTTTATCTTTTTCAAAATTCATCAATTCATAAGCTGGACCGAATCGATATCGAGTATCACAAGCTCAATCCGTATAGGATCTCACATGTCACCTACTAAGAGCTTGTTTGATGTTGGCTCAAGCAGGATTTCCATCTTCACTGTGAATATTAAGTATCACTCGGATGTTCTGGCAAAATCACAAGGATAATGCGTAGGATTCTTAATATATATTTCTTGTTTTTCACATTGTGTGAATTAGCAAGCATAATTTTGACAAGTGTCCTAATGAGATTTATGGATGATCTCTTTTGGCTCTAGACTCAATAGTGCACTTTGGTTTTAGTGATCAGAGGTTAGAGCAGACTGCCACCTTTTCAATACCAACTAACTCGGAGTAAGAAAGTTGATAGAAATGAGTGTAATCTCCGTGAGAAATGACACAGAAATCTTTTGAGAGATTCTAAGTAGTTAGGGAGGGTTGTACATTGCATCACTGGGTCCATGATGTCAAATTTCAATGTCAGTAAGCATCTTTGTGATTCTTGACATCAGATGTATTGACCCGGTTTCTGCCTTTATCTTAACTTTTCTTTTTAATTCTTCATCCCTTCAGCGCTTACCGAGACTTCCTGACTAGTACCTTGTTGGGTTTGTTCCAGTACTAGCTCCAGCTCCATCTTAGTCGGCACTTTTCCCTTAATCTCACTTTACTCCTTTTTTCATACCTAAGGACTTCTACACTATCTAGTGGAATAACCCTGGGTAGATCCCTCCAGTTCTGGTTGGATCATGGAAATTGATACCTAAACTTAACCACCTTATCACTCCAATACAATAATTTAAATGGTCGGTCTTTGGTACTTCCTTATTTCAGCCAATCACGTAACCATTTGCTCCCCCTTCATATGTGCATCGATTAATCAAAAGAGTTTAGCACATATATGGGATAGCGTACACTTGACATCTTAAAAATCACATTATTAGCCATATATTTTAATCACATTTTCTCCCCTTATCAAAAATGTTAAATCTTTTAATATTTTGGATATTAATTGATAAAATATATGCATTCGGGGAGAAGATGTCCAATTATTAACAAGCCGATTGTTGAAACATATTCATGCTCCCCCTCAAATTATGAGGGAATAATATGGTGTTTGAGTACGTTAATTTGAATTTTTTTAAATTTACTAAGAAATTCTTAAAAATTCGTACTCAAACACTATATATGCCTAATTATAGTCTACACTATTTATTTACATATTCACAAGAATTATTATATACGAGATATGAACCTGAAATAAGAGAGGACACAATATGACAAGGTCATATTGTCCGTTCCAGTAGCCTCAGGTCATTCTCGTATTCTCTTTCACCAACGAACTTCTTCAGATTTCGCATCAACCTCCTCTGATAAAGCTGCTTGTCTATATCCTGAACCATAACCCGAGCCCTCTTTTTGTCTAAGTTACTCCATTTCCTCATTGACAGGTATTCCATCCTTATTCCCTTAGCAATATCATTAAGAGCAGACCGAATATCATCGAGCGTGCCATCACTAAATTTATGGAGTTCATCAGCCCGCATCAATTGGTTTCTGTTCATCTGGTCCTTATATGTCACTCTTTTAGGGTCCGAATATGCAATGTAAGTGGTCCTATTTATGAGATTTGACCTGAATGTGTCTGGCTTGGTAAGGTTGAGCTTTTTTTGGTAACTTTTGACACATAATTGAAGATCTTCCACCCTCCTTTAAATGGCAATCCATCTTGTGAACATATGTAATGCCACATTCAAGTCATACCATTCGTCAATTGTGAGATTGGTCAGCTTCTTTTGAACAAGTAGAAGTAACATGTCTTCTATGTCTTGTAGGCGAAGTCGTGGGAAATCACCTTCTCTAAACTTGTGCAGCTTCTGATCCTTTCGACGAACTTTAACCTCTTCTAAGTGACCGTAGGTATACTTCTTCATAATCGAAAGTCTGGTAACCGCAATGATTCTTTGCTTGGAATAAACATCCTTTGACAAAGACATGTTGGCAGCAAACCCGTAGAAACATTGACGTTTGGGACCCCAGTGTGACCTACCCTAGTAAGCATGTTTATCATATTTCACCGTTACGAGACACCACAAGTTAGGAACTAAGTCTTTAATCCATTTGAGATTATACGTAGCAGCCTTTGTCTTTGTCACAGAAGTTGAGTAACGTCTGCTTAAATCTCCACCCTAGACATTCCAGATCATTATTAATAAAGTAATCTTGAGGGATAATTTATCGTCCTCGATGATCTTGAATTAACGGAAGAGGCTTTCTGAGATCGAACGGATACAGTTTGTTTTCTTGGTTATGTCAGTCAAGACGTTCAGTGGTATCCTTAGAACACTCTTCAAAATGATACTATAATTCTGTAATACTCTTGCAAATGCCTTTAAGCAGGTTGAATGCTGATCCAAACAAAATTTATTGAGTCAGATTTAGAATTTTAAGCTGATTCATGACAAATGTAGAGAAATCAAATAAAGTATCATTGAGCTCATCAAATGAAGTGGGAGGTTATTCAGCACGTACAACTTAACTAATCCAGGTCTGAAGAGGTCGAAAGTCAACTTGTTATCTCTTACTCTAATCAGGATCAGGAGTTGGAGGTTGCTCGGGTTTCTTAAACCAATCAGATTTAGTAACTTCTTTGTCAGCGGGTTGTTCATCATTGTTTCCCGTGACGAACTCTTGATCTTGTTGCATGCATGAGTATTCAACAATATGACTTGGTTCCTTTGCATGGGCAGACTTGCCGAAAGACTTATGTTGAGATTGGGAGGCGTATTTAGAGGTGCTTGAAGACTTCTTTTCCTTTGACCTTCAATCTCTAGAGGACTCAGCATCTTTACTTGATTTCCTTTATTTTGTCCCTCGGTCTGATCCAGCGGAGGGGTCTCGATCTTTGTCTTTTTCGTCTCGACTCCTGTTCAATGAAAAGACTTCACCATATGAATCAAAGAGATATTTGTCAGTGTTATAAGACACGACCAGTGCATCATAAAGCTTCTTTTTGTAGTCAACTTTATCATATGACTTGTTCTTCTCCATCTTGTCTATCAGTATCTTTATAAGCTCAAACTCGAAGAGTGATGCAGCTGCCTCATAAGTAGACGTTGGTTGTGTAGAAAACCTTGTCAATATTGTAGCTTCTACTGATTCTGTGACATTTTTCTCTATCACAGGATTTGTAAAATTTGATATTGCTTGAGGAAGAATCTGAGGACGTTGAGTTTTGACTTTTTCTTTAATAAGAGCTCTCATTGATGTGTCAACGAGTTCTATGTAAGCATTCTTCTCATCATGAGCTTCTTGTTTGCAGTCCAAATTATGTGCTTGATTGGCCTTGTTTATCGCTTCTCTAAGTTTGTTATCCCTGTAACGATCAACTATAGCAGGAATGGAGAAGAGAGCCTGAGCATACTGCTCAACTTGCTTTATCTCTGACAGATCTTTTTCTAAGTTGGTGACTCTGTCGTTGAATATGAATATAAATGAGAAATCTAGAAGTGAAGGAAATGAGGTTGTAGCTTCATAAGTTAAGTTGTTGGTATTGGAGTCGGTGTTGCTTGTTGTAGAAGAGGATTGAAGAACGGAGGTGGTAGAGGAATAGTTTTAGTGAAACCGCATGTGTTTTTAGGAACTGCCATTGCATGAAGAGCTGAGGTTTCTGTCAATGAAGCAATCTCATTGTCAGCTGGAGATGGATTCTCAAGATTTAGGAGCTTGCTTGTAAAATCGGAGGAGACAGAAGAACTTTGTACAGGTTCATCAGCCTTCTGTGTGTCAAGGACAGGAGTAAAAGTCTGATGATATCAAATAACGTCTATTTTATAGCATCATTTATCCCATGTAATTAACCAATTTTGTATAATTATTGCAAAGAATTATTACTTAATCGTTTATATTTGAGAATTACAGTAATTATGGAGTACTTGGTGAATATTAGCAAAAGGCACGCATTCTGGAGCTTAAACGAAGATATTTTGATGATTAATGATTTTGACTACCAATACGCCATATCCATCAAGGAAGATACAACGTATCCGTGCCTGCACTCACCAAAGACCACAAAGGAAAGAAGATCAATACGGCGTATCCAGAGAAGACCAATACGCCGTATTGGATATATGGCATGTGAATATTCTGGAAGATATCAAACGTGGTCCCTACTCCAAGAAACTCCAATACACCGTATCCAATACCTTGGATACGCCGTATC
>BQNB010117263.1:0-14545 GCA_026074375.1 Tanacetum coccineum
GGGTTTTAACGATGGTTTATAAAATTGTTTAACTTCATTATCACTAGCAACGGGAATTTTAACATTGTTTACCATAATATGTTTTGGTCTAGGACCTAAAATGGATTTTTGAAAAGAAACAGATTTTTCGACATCTGGTGAACAGACAAGCAGTCCCTCAATTGCTGTGGGGGCCATCTGGGTTTTATGGGGGCCACCCATAGAGCTTTGGGGGCCGCCACCAGAGGACGTATTATCCTCAGGTTTTACAAATTTTATTTCTTTAGTTCCGCTATATGATGCTTCAAATGAGTTAAACCCTAGACCTGATTTATCTCCGAAGAGTTTTTGATTGCTTAACATTTCATTTAAACAATGTGTGCTCTTTTCAAATTTAGTTAGCTTAAGAGCTTCCTCTTTAAGTTTTTTGTTGTCGATTTTAAGTATTTGACACTTTGTACATTCGAGATCAACTCCCTTGTTTTTCTCGAGTTTAGACAACTTTTCTTTTAACTCACTAATTTCATTTTCTAAACTATTTCTAACACTTTTTAAGTGTTTATTCTTAAATATTATCGTTAGACTCATTTTTTTAAATTTATAGTATTCACTATCAAACATAGTGTCATCTACCGAAGAGTTCTCATCACTAAAGTAAGAGGATTCTGAACGTATCTCACTAGTTGTTTGAGCCACGAGACATGTTTCATCTTTAGCCTTTTCATCATCTTCTTCACCGCTATGACTCCAAGAACCTCTAATGAATATATTTGGGTTCTTGTCTTCTTGGTGGTTTTAGCAGTCTCTAATAAGATGATTTGGATCTCCGCATCTAAAACACTTCCTATCACTTTTTCCGTTCTTGTCGTCTCGGCTTCGGATGTGTGTTTTGAAAGCTTTAAATTTATAATACTAGAAATATCGATTTTTACTAAAAACACAACATTCGAGAAGTATACCCATTCGTGTATAGTATAGCTTTAGGTAAATCCAGGTTGTTCCACAAGAATTAAAGTTTCCACAGTTTGTAATTATGGTGCTAAGGTTAATAAGATTGTAACGAATCAAATTAACAAAATCTTGCATATATCGAATGTTGTAAAGAAAGTGATTAAAAGATGATTCAAACAAATGATTATGGTTGTTTGGTTTTTAGGCCTATGATCACTTAGATAATGATTTTTTCTAACTTTTGTGTTTGAAATAGTGTTTATAAGTTTAGAAAATAAAGTTATCACAAGTTATAAATCCTTTCGGCCTTTAAGTATAACTAGTGATTATATCGATTAATAACAACAAATCCTTTCGGCCTTTATAAGTTATTATAACCAATATATTAGATGGATTGATAGAACACATGTATAAAGAAACCTTTCGGCCTATTTTCTTATATAAAATATATTTTACCAATTCAATAAACTCATATCCAAACACTACATATCAAAGATCACATTATGCCCAAACAACACAATATGACTACTCCATGATCATATTTATAACAACCATATTATAAATTATATACTCATAATATTTCATCATGAATATAGATAAGAATGTTCCAATGATTTATAAACGGAAGTGTATGAGAACAAAAGATAGAATAACCAATTATTCGACTAAATAACCAATACCAATATCAACCAATGATTCTAATAACAAGCCTATACCCTGTAATTCTGTAACACCAACTCGATATTTATCATCAAACTTATGAGAATTCAGCAACAAGAACAATTGTACATGAACAAGGGGTGTTTGGCAATAGGTTTTATGATGAATAATTGAAGAATTATGGTTGATTCTCCAAGTATATGGTTGTTAGGTTCTGGAAACGGATGGATGAGGTATGATGATGGTGGTGAATCTCTAGAAAACATGGTTGAGAGTGGTAGTGGTGGTTGAAGGGTGGTTTAGATCAAAGGTTTTTGAGGCCTTTATCACCAAAAACACTTCTTCTAAGTGTTGTAAACGAACTTGGGGTTTGTGTGCGAGAATGTGAGAAATGAGAGAGACTAGGAGGGTATTTATAGGCTTTTCGGTGGTCAAAGTGCGCCGCACAAACTTATTTGTGACAACCAGGTTCCAATTTTAGAACTTAACATGACTTTTTACCCTTTGACTTTCGGTTAGACTGACATTTGAACCTTTCGAATTTTTATAGTCATCTAAAAACAATTACCGCGTTAACCGATAATTTTCGAAAACTTATTTTAAAAATAATTTCATAATTTTATTACTGATTTTTCCATTTATAAATTGTAATTTTCAAATTTATACTTGGCTTGAAAAATAGAGAACAACGCGTCGTGCCGACACGAGACTAATAAAATTTTATTTATTTATCAAAATTTATTTAATAAAAATATTTAATAAATTATTTTACATTTATTTAAAAACGTTGTTGAAAACGCGATCTTTTAATTAAGATTTATTTATTTATTTATGTATTGATTTATTTATTTATTTATTTTTTACGGACAAAGCTTAAAAGTATTACTCAATAAATAATAAACAATTTTAAATAAACGTTACAAAATATTTATGTAATACGGTCAGTGTGAATAATTATTTTCGATGGAAAAATTATTTGTACAAAACAATGGCGCAAGTGTCGTCTTTTGATTCATCCGTTAACTCGCCACAAAACTAGTAACTAACCATTATATTCAAAATAACTACACTAAAAATTTCAATTTTAGTGTCCCGTAATATAAGAAATATTTATAAACATACCCTAGACTATTTATACATTTTCTATTTTGTTTTTACAATTATATATATATATATATATTTTTATATTTATATATTCTATATATATATATTATATATTTATATATCATATATATATATATATATATATAATCCTAATATCTTGGGTTAACCATATCATTACAAAACCTAAACACACACACTCTCTCTAGTTAGTTTTTCCGGCGCCGCCATGGCGTATTCCGGCCATCGGAAAACTATTCTGGCCACCTGCCGCTGCCATCCTCACCGTCACCACCTCGTTATCTCCATCCTCCATCCACCTTTATCCACCATACAACCGCCAATACACCACTCACCGACACCTCCAACCTTAACCGTACACCAATCCTCCAAATGATATCACCTTCGTCAGCTTCCCACCAAAGCCAGCCGACATCAACATACACATCCTCAACATTCCATCAAGCCACCATCTCACTACCTCGATTCGCAACGCCACCACGGACCATCCTTACTATCTCCCAACAGACGAGGAACCCTTCCCTTTTCCACCACAGATCAACCACCACTGTCACCGCCTACCACATGCATTCTTATTGTTGCAAGCCACCATACACACAACAAAGCATCCGAAGATCTCTTTTTCTTACCTCGTTTTCCGTGCATGGTGGTTACATCGATTGTAAAATGAGATATTTAATTTAGTGGTTGATTTGGTCATGGTTTATGTCGAATAGGGGCTGTCCGCCGCCAAACCACCATCGTGGTGACGGTCGGACGATGGTACAGCTACCACAGCTGCACCTTATGGTGTCGGGTTATGATGGCGCAACCCTATGGGATGTCTCGAGTGTTCAGCTGCCTATAACAATCGCATATGATGTTTGTGTTTGACAGCCAACCCACTATGACAATAACAGGAACACATGGTTTGCTGTCGGTGTTGGGCTTGTGGTGGTGATTCCCTATTTGCTAATTCATTTATTATAAATCATTTCTGGTTATTTATCGATTTTTCAATGTAAAAACTCAGTCTAAATGAGTGTTTGGATATGCATGTAAACTGCCATTAGGGGCATTTGGATTTGTGGATAACAGCCCATATAGGGGTGTTTGTTTATGAGTTTATGGCCTATTAGGGTGTTTGGGACAACAAACCCCTAAATAAGGGTGTGTTTGGTGTTACTTATATTTAATATATATATAAATTTGACAAATTACTAATTATGGGACGCGAAAATACTTGTGATATTGATTGATGGAAAAGAGGAAATAATGTATTTTAGGTACATGGAAACGTTGTATAAACGGCAAGGTCATGCCGAAATTTCTAAAATTCTATATACTTAGTAATTTTTCTCTTAAATTTCTACTATCTTAAAAATCCGATAAAAGGACAAAGTTATTTTAGTCTTCTACTAAATTCTATCTAATTATAAATATCCATAACCATGTGAAATAATCGAAAATATAATTTTCACAAACGATTTATAAACTATTTTAACTAAAACGTCAAGGGGAAAATGAATACATTAACTTTAATATGTTATTTTTTAATATCACGACCTAAATATACTATATAAACTTTTATAAAAAAAATTAAAGACATTATTGTCTAATTTGTAAACTTAAAACGTACGTTTATGTTATTAAATAAATCTTTCATGAATGAAATGGTAATCTCCGAACGCGTGTCGGATAATATTATTTTAAATTAATATCACATATTTCTTATATATAATGCTTGTAAAGAATTACATACCTTAAATAATGCGCTTTCGAGTGTTTGCCTTTAGTTATATAATTCCTGACATGAATTGTACGCGTCCGTTTTCATATGTAATGTATATACGGAATATATATTACATACTTGTTCTATCATTTTGTTTATTTTATTTGGCCAACGACCGAAATGTTATAATTTGAAATTGAGTCTTTTTATTAATGAGTCGTGTTGATGTAACTATCCAGTAGAAAAACCCCAAAACTTATACCTCCCTAAACGAATGGAGCATTACCTTTAGGATTAATTGCAACTTCGCGATCGCGACAAGATATTCGTTGACGCTACGTGGTTATTAGATTATTCAATTATTGCCTACGATCAAAGTGAGTTCATAGCTTCGCATTTAAATCTTTTTATGTTTTAAAAACCCGCGAGGGAGATACATGCTTGTTTTAAAAAATCGAACACAGGTGATTTTATTATGTGAACGTTGCTATGAGTGTATTGTTGTGGCCCTTCCTTCATGAACCGTCAATCACCGCTAACCGGTGAACGCTGATGCAATAATAATAGATCTATTTTGGCTTAACGATTTGTCCGGAGTGTGTTCCTTGCGAGGGCATACGGAGACATATTTGTATTTTAGTATTGAGTAGTCGGTTATCACTCCGGGTTGGGCACAGTTAAGGTTCGGTTTGTGGCTCTAGCATCATTGTGATTGTTCTATGAACTAAATGTTTTGCTATGCTTGTGTTCAAAATGATTGTTTATAAACTTTATGGATTCACTCATTATTTTTGTTGACGTTTTAGCGTGTTTATCTCAGGTATATGCTTGCTAGCTTGGATGGGATGGAATGCGGATATCGAAGGACGCGGACTTAGTGAACTTTGCACATATGATAAAATGTTTTCTTTTAAAGAAACTTAAACATGTTGTGGATTATTTTGAAATGAGTTTTTATAAAGTTATTGGGACCTTGTAACTCTAGTCTTTTTATATAAAAACTTCGAAGTCGTTTATCGGTGACTCGTGAGATCATATATTATTGAAGTAGCACCCCTTTTGTTGTATTCTGTTGCGTTGTAAATTTAAGCGTGTTACATTATTTGTGCGCCGCACATCGGGAGTTAATGCACACTTTATTTAATTGTCTTTAATTTTCTAACAAACTCAAAAGTGCGCCGCGCTTTTGCCAAAACCGCCACACTTTTCACACTTTCAGCACTTGGACTTTGTATTGTTGTAGATAAATGAATTCTCTTTGTGTGGCCACCAGAATCGCGTCAAACGGAGTTCGTATGACCGAGTTATGGCCAAAACAGTGAACAGGTTATTTGGTCGGGAGATCTTTAAACTTGAGGTTAATTTATTCATCTAAGCTTTAGAATTCTTCGTAGATTATTCTTCTGTTTTCTTCACACGAAGGTATCATGAACCTATAATAGCAAATTATAGGCCAATTAACATATCAAAAGTTCATGAGAAATGATCAAATAAATGCACATAATGCCGCCGAAAACATGTATAATTTAGACGTTATCAAATCCTTTCACACTTAGCTATTGCTTGCCCTCAAGCAATTAAATCGAGAAAAACAAGATCATTTATCATGACGTGGAGAAAAAAATCATTTTAGCATAAACAAATGTTTATCAGTTTTATAACTTTTTAGGCATAGACATATAACAGAGCACCTCACATAGGGAAAGTGTTTGTTTTTTAATACACACGAGTCACTCAGATAGGGTTTTATATTTTTGAAGTTACTCAATTGCACAAACATAATCTAGGTCGCTACCATATGCTTGAACTTGACACATAAATATGCCTGTTGCGGCGTGAGCACCTAGACAAAAATCTCAAAGTGGTAAAATGTGATAATGATGAGAGTGAATAGCAGGTACTTGATTCTATGTGCCTGAACTTGCTTATACTTGAATTTTTTTATTTATTTACTTTTATCTTTTTTTAGATATTTTTTTCATTCTGATACTTCACATTAACTAAGGCTGGCACAAAATTTCTTCTTCATCGAGCATATTTTTCTTGCTCTTGGGATACTTTGGGGATCTCAACACTAAAAGTGAGTGCTACAGATACATGATTACATAAGAAATTTATTTCACCTCTTATCATACGACTTTGACTATAAATTAACCTCACTACGGTCTAGTAAATGATGATCAAGCACAAGTTTTGGATGCTTAAATTTACCGGCCTACTTAATATAATTTATACCATATAATGTTCCAGAAAGAAAGGTGAAACTAAAAATACACAGCGCGTAATGATGGATGAGACCAACTTGCACATTGCATTCAAACCTTAAACTTCGAACAAGCTAAAGGCATCAATTATCTTATGTATCAAAGGTGGATACCCGAATTCCTTAAGATATTAGAGCTGAACTTATTATTTAAGTGGCGTTTTGATTTTTGTGCTAGTTATAAAATGTCAAATCCGGTTGGATTTGCCTTACTAAGCGTATGCATTTTTAAGTTTTTGGAAAAGCAATATATAAATTTTTTAATTTCCAGAAAATATTAGTTGAAAGTTTGAAAATTTCTGCAGGACAAACATAGAGGGACATGATTAATTTTTCCTATTGATACCCCTCCCACTTAAGTTAAACATGCCCTCATCTGTGAGAAGTGTTTAATATAGAAAATAGGCGCAAAGTATGGGAAATAGGTTCTTCTCGCGGCTCATAAGTTGCTCAGGCTCGAATTTGAAAAATATGGCGTAAAACGGTACGCCATGCATGTGTTTCTACAAAAATTGTAATATTTATATACAATTATATAAGTCTCCCAAGTGTAAATGCAACCACCAATCCAAGCCTCCACCTGTTTTATTTAATCAGCAAAATGGACCATAAACACAGAAAAAACATTAAATCAAAAGGAGCACTTTCCGTATGGAACCACCGTTGCATTTAGCGGCATGCAAACCCTAGCCTTTAAATACCTCGGTTTTATCCAGGGGTCGAGTTGTAGTCTCGTGAGGGTTTCCAGCGTACACACCCACAAAGTTTAATAAATTTCTTTTTGGGTAGAGAAGTCAAGGTAAGAAACATACCGGCCGAATGCGTGACATAATTAAAAACTACAAAAGTTTTTGTTTTATATATTTTATATATATATTTAATTTTTTAAATATTATTATTATAAACTATTATTATTATTATTATTATTATTATTATTATTATTATTTTATTAAACTTAACTTGAATTAAGATTCCTTGACGATACGGTTTAAGTGAGATTAATTCACATTTAAACGTTAAGGGTATGGTATTTTTGATATATACTTACGGAATGGATATTCATTTTTTTAACATGTGATAGCCTTTTTTGATGTCTTAATAGGTTTATCTTTTTTGATTTTATTGTTAATGATGATAGGAGGTGGTGGATCTTTTTGAATTTTCGAAGAATCATAAAACTTTCCTCTCCCGGTGAACGACATTCACGTGCTCGGTGTGATCTTGAGGAGGAGGTGGGTCAGTCCTCTCGGTTTATTCTAAAGATACGTTTTGAGACTTCGACCACTCATCTATTTTTCTTTCCATGTTTCTAAATATAGTTTGAGAATTCTTTTCGTTTTGCTTCATTTTTAGAATCATACCATTAACATTTTTCATGAAAAACATATTTGAAACTCTTTGACCATCCAAGAATTTAGTGATTGATTTTTCAAAATTAGTTTTAGATTGATCGTCCCTGTCAAAAAGTTTATCATGAACGGTTATCATGCTACAGATACAGCTTTTGAAATGTTCGAGATCATTTCTCACATCATTGTTTAATTTTGTGGATCGATTTCTCCGATCATTATGATTATGAAGGGATTAGGGAGAAAATGAATCATGAGAATTTCGGTTTTGATAACCTTCAGATTGGATGTAATTGGCTTCATGATGTTCACACATCGACGTGTCATTGTTCTTAGAAGCGTGGTCACCTTTGCGATTATTATAATTCTAACGCATCTCATGCATCTCTTCTTTTAAGCTCTGTAATTAAGAATCCATTTTTCTAGTTAAAGTTTCCAATTTTTCTATTAATCGAGAATTATCATTATTACTTCCATTGGTGAAAGCAATAGATCTTTGATGATGTTCGATTTGAGAGATTTAGTGGACCACACTAAGGTGAAAGGCCTTTGTCCTCATGAATTCGAAAAGGTTGATTTAGACTTTTGTAGAGGAAGATTCCTCCAGCCGTTATGTCCAGGATAGCTTGAGTGGGTTCGTCTAGACCGTGATAGAATATTTAAATAATAGCTCCTTTGGTCAGACCGTGCCCATGGCAATTCTGAATCATGTTCTTGAGTTGTAACCAGGCTTCGGTTAGACTTTCGCATACGTTTTGAGAGAAATTTCTAATTTCAAGCAAAAGACAGTTAAATAATGAAGGTGGAAAGAATTTGTTTATAAAAGCTTCTCATTTGTTCCTATGATGTCAAAAATCTCATTAAGTTTGTCTAAATAAGTTTTAGCTTTATTGGACAAGGATATTGGAAACATCAAAAGCTTGACAGCTTCACTTTGAGTTTCAACTCATATTTAAAAATTTAAATGTCGGCAGATTCGAGAAAATTCATGAATGTGGTCATGCGGATCGGCCAACAGATAACCATCGAATTTATTTTCTCGAATCATTTTCAAGTGAGTACTATTAATAAGAAAGTTGTCGTCAACATTAGGTTGAACAATGGCAGAATTAGGAGTCGGTGCTACATTCTTAGCACTTTTCCATATGGGTTGATCATCAGGATTGAGAATGATTTGTTTGGTTTTGACATCCTCCTCAGGTATATTTATAATGACAAAGTCATTAACAGAAGAATACTGGGTTGAAGAATTGATCCGAATGTATTCTTTTCGGAACATTTTAAATTTACAAGTCCTTGTTATCAAATTTTTATTTAATTTATATATAAGATTCACAAGTTGTTTTCCGTAAGATAGGAGATTTATACATATATTAAACTTTTTGCAAAAAGACATTTTTATATATATAATTAAGTCTAATAGGATAATATTTAAAATAAAGTAAATTATTTTCATATATATGTTTTTATTTTTATAAATTTCTATAATATATATATTTAAATTTGATTATATATAGCAAATAAGGATAAATAAATATAAGATTATATTTTTTTGAATAGTTACGGCGTACTTTAGAAAAAGTGCGCCGGCTTTTCTGGAAATTATATGTTTTTTCCGAATATTATGATAAACTAGATAATTACAAATTCACAAGGCATATAATAAGATAAAATACAATTCCAAATGATTATAGAACCTAAGACTAGCAGATTGGGGGTTTTGGTTTTGGTTTTTGAAATAAGATCCTGTTTATGAAAATTGGCAGAAAGTGCGGCGTACTTGGGTAAAGTATGGCGTACTTCCTGGGATTTCAAGAAAACCAGCGCACAAACAGGATGTGCGGTGTACTTCCTAAAAAAAGATTTTTGGGTTCCGTTGGCCAGAAAATGGTATGGCGAGTTTGTAAATTATGTATTACAAATAATAGATAAATTTATGAGAAACAAAATAGCACAAAAAACAAGCAACAAACAGATAACAACTTAACCAATTCCCCGGCAGCGGCGCCAAAAACTTGATGTGTGTTTTGCAAGCTTTAAATTTATAATACTAGAAATAACGATTTTTACTAAAAACACAACATCCGGGAAGTATACCCGTTCATGTATAGTATAGATTTAGGTAAGTCTAGGTCGTTCTATAGGAATTGAAGTTTCCACAGTTTGTAATTATGGTGCTAAGGTTAATAAGATTGTCACGAATCAAATTAACCAATTCTTTGACATTATCGATTGATGTACAGATATTGCATTAAAAGGATGAATTCAATCAAATGATTAAGGTATGTTTGTTTAGGCAATGATCACTTAGATAATGATGTGTTTGGAATAGTGTTTATAAGTTTAGAAAATATAGTTATCAAACGTTATAAATCCTTTTGGCCTTTAAATATAAGTAGTGATTATATCGATTAATAACAACAAATCCTTTCGGCCTTTATAAGTTATTATCACCAATATATTAGATGGATTGATGGAACACATGTATAAAGAAACCTTTCGGCCTATTTTCTTATATAAAATATATTTTACCAATTCAATAAACTCATATCCAAACACTACATATCAAAGATCACATTATGCCTAAACAAACACAAGATGGCTACTCCATGTTCATACTCATAACAACCATATTATAAATGATAAACTCATAATATTTCATCGTGAATATAGATAAGAATGCACCAATGATTTGTAAAAGGAAGTGTATGAGAACAAAAGATCGAATAACCAATTATTCGACTAAATAACCAATACCAATATCAAACAATGATTCCAATAACAAGTCTATACCCTGTAATTTTGTAACCAACTGATATTTATCATCAAACTTCTAGGAATTCAGCAGCAAGAACAATTGTAGACGAACAAGGGGTGTTTGGCAATGGGTTTTATGATGAACAATTGAAGAATTATGGTTGATTCTCCAAGTATATGGTTGTTAGGTTTTAGAAACAGATGGATGATGTATGAGGATGGTGGTGAATCTCTGGAAAATGTAGTTGAGATTGGTGGTGGTGGTTGAAGGGTGGTTTAGATCAAAGGTTTTTGAGGCCTTTATCACCAAAAACACTTATTCTAAGTGTTGTAAATGAACTTGGGGTTTATGTGTGAGAATGTGAGAAATAAGAGAGACTAGGAGGGTATTTATAGGCTTTTCGGTGGTCAAAGTGCGCCACACAAACTTATTTGTATGCCACACATCGGGAGTTAATGCACACTTTATTTAATTGCCTTTAATTTTCTAACAAACTCAAAAGTGTGTCACACTTTGGCCAAAACTGCCGCACTTTTCACACTTTCAGCACTTGGCCTTTGCATCATGGTAGATAATTGAATTCCCTTCGCGTGGCCGCTAGAATAGCGTCAAACAGAGTTCGTATGACCGAGTTATGGCCAAAACAGTAAACAGGTGTCGGGAGATCATCAACTTGAGTTATATCTTCGTTTAAGCTTCAATTCTTCTGTTTTCTTCCACGACACGTATCATGAACCTATAATAGCAAATATAGTCAATAAAGTATCAAACGTTTATGAGAAATGATCAAATAAATGAAAATAACGCCGCCGAAAACATGTATAATTTAGGCGTTATCAAATCCCTCCACACTTAGCTATTGCTTGCCCTCAAGCAATTAAAGCGTTAAAAAAATCATTTATCATGACGTGGTGAAAAAAATCATTTTATCTTTAACAAGTGTTTACCAGTTTTATAACTTTTCAAGCATAGACATATAACTGAGCACCTCACATAGGGAAAGTGTTTGTTTTTGAATTCACACGAGTCACTCAAATAGGGTTTAATATTTGTGAAGTTGCACAAACATAATCTAGGTCGCTACCATATGCTTATACTAGACCCTACATAAACATACCCGTTAAGGCGTGAGCACCTAGATAAAAATCTCAAAGAGGCAAAATGTGATAATGATGAGGGTGAATAGCAGGTATTTGATTTTATGTGCCAGAACTTTGCCTTATACTTTGAACTTTTATTTCTTTCCTTTTCTCTTTTTTTTCCTTCTTAATTTTTTTTTTCATTCCAGATACTACGATAACTAAGGCTTGCACAAAACTTCTTCTTCATCGAGCATATTTTTCTTGCTCTTGGGATACTTTCGGGATCTCAACACTAAAAGCGAGTGTTGCAGATACATGATTACATAGGGATTTATTTCACCTCTTATCATACGACTTTGTCTATAAATTAACCTCACTGCAGTCTAGTAAATGATGATCAAGCACAAGTTTTAGAGCTACTAAATTACCCGCCCACTCATATAACTTTATACCAATACCAATGTTCCAGAAATGGCGACAAACTACAAATACACAGCCATAACAACGTATGAGACACTTGCAATTCCATTTAAACCTTAACTCGAACAAGCTAAAGGCATCAATTATCTTAGGTATCAAAGGTGGATACTCGAATTCCTTAAGATCTAGAGGCAAACCTTACAATTTAAGTGGGTTGATTTTTGTGCTAGTTAAAATGTCAATCCGGTTGGATTTGCCTTACTAAGCTTATGCATTTTTTAAGTTTTTAGAAAATCAATATATACATTTTTTTATTTTCCAGAAAATATCAGTTGAAAGTTTGAAAATTTCTACAGGACAAACATGGAGGGACATGATTAATTTTTCCTATTTACTACCCCTCCACACTTAAGTTGAACATTTCCCTCAATGTGAGAACTGATAAATATAGAAAATATGGAAAGTGAAGGGAAAACAGTACTTCCCGGGGCTCATAAGTGCTCGGTCGAATTTTGAAAAATATGGCACAAAACGGAACGCCAAGCATATGTATTCTACCACATGTAATATAATAATCCAATTATATAAGTCTCCAAGTTTAAAATGCCAACCACCAATCCAAGCTCCACCGGTTTTATTTAATCTACAAAATAGACACAACTATAAGAAAAACATTAAATACAAAAGACCAGTTTCGTAGGCACCACGGTTGCATTTAGCGCATGCAACAAGCCTTTAAACCCTTCGGTGTCCCAAGTGGACGAGTTGTAGTCTCGTGAGGGTTTCCAGCGAACACACCCACAAAGTTCGATAAATTTCTTTTTGGGTACAGAAGTCAAGGTAAGAAACACCGGCCGAATGCGTGACATACTTAAAAACTGCAAAGTTTTTGTTTTATATATTATATATATATATTTTTAATTTTTTTAATATTATTATTATAAACTATTATTAATATTATTTTTATTTTATTAAACTTAACTTGATTTAAGATTCCTTGACGATACGGTTTAAGTGAGATAAATCCACATTTAAACGTTGAGGGTATGGTATTTTTGGTATATACTAACGGAATGGATATTTATTTGTTTTTACCACGTGATAGCCCTTTTTTGATTTCTTAATAGGTTTATCTTTTTTGATTTTATTGTTAACGATAATAGGAGGTGGTGGATCTTTTTGAATTTTTGAAGAATCATCAGACTTTCCTCTCCCGAGGAATACGACATTCACGTGCTCGGTGTGAGCTTGAGGAGGAGGTGGGTCATTCCTCTTGGTTTTTCTAAAGATATGTTTTGAGACTTCCACCACTCATCTATTTTTCTTTCTATGTTTTTAAATATAATTTGACAATTCTTTTCGTTTTGCTTCATTTTTAAAATCATATCATTAACATTTTTCTTGAAAAACATATTTGAAACTCTTTGACCATCCAAGAATTTAATGATTTATTTTTCAAAATCAGTTTTAGATTGATCGTCCCTGTCAAAAAGTTTATCATGAACGGTTCTCATGCTACGGATACAACTTTCGAGATCATTTCTCACATCATTGTTTAATTTTGTGAGCGATTTCTCGGAATCATTAGGATTATGAAGGGATTGGGGAGAAAATGAATCATGAGAATTTCAGTTTTGATAACCTTCAGATTGGATGTAATTGGCTTCATAACGTTCACACATCAGCGTGTCATCATTCTTAGAAGCGTGGTCACCTTCGCGGTTATTATAATTCTTATGCATCTCGTGCATCTCCTCTTTTAAGCTTTGGAATTGAGAATCCATTTTTAAAGTTAGAGCTTCCAATTTTTCCATTAATCGAGAATTATCATTATTACTTCCATCGGTGAAAGCAACAGATCTTTGATGATGTTCGGTTTGAGATTTAATGGACCAATCAAGGTTGAAAAGGACTTTGTCCTCAAGAAATTGAAAAGGTTGATTTGGACTTTTGTAGAGGAAGATTCCTCCAGTCGTTATGTCTATGATAGCTTGAGTGGGTTCATCTAGACCATGATAGAATATTTGAATAATAGATCCTTTGGTCAAACTGTGCCCATAGCAATTCTGAAGCATGTTCTTCAGTTGTAACCAGGCTTCGGTTAAACTTCCACATACGTTTTGAGAGAAATTTCTGATTTCAAGCAAAAGACGGGTAAATAATGAAGGTGGAAAGAATTTGTTTATAAAAGCTTTTCTCATTTGTTCCCATGATGCTATAGACTCATCATTAAGTTCGTTAAACCAGGTT
>BQNB010117264.1:2648-21202 GCA_026074375.1 Tanacetum coccineum
GGGAGGAAAAAAGTATCTTGCCGATAGTATTGTGGGCTGGTGTCTTTGGGAACTATGGAACTGGACTGGCTGGACAATTACAATTAGTTTGTTTAGTTTTTGTTAACCAGGCCATGCTGTATTTCCAGAAAATCGCAGTTCCATTCCATGAGAAACAAGACACAATTTCCAAAGGTAAGTCAACTAAATCAACATACTAAAAAATGTTATACATTGTTAATTTATGCTTTGTGTTTATTTAGCTCGTTAACGTGATATTCAGATTATATATGTTAAGTTTTTATGAATATGAATTTTTAGTATAATCAAAAAGATATGACACCAATTATACCCGTTCTTCAATTAATTAGTTATAATTAGTATCTTATTGCTTAATAATCATAATATCTAATTTGTAAAACAGCAGTAGAAATGGATATATTATTTTTAGGTTCATTTTGTTGCACATCATCATTGTTGTTTGATCTAATGTATTTGCAAATCAATAAACATTCTTGTGGTAAAATTTATGAAACTAAAAATCTTGATTCTTGATTGCAGGTTCCACTTGTCTGCTTTATTCTGACCCACTTGACATCGCAAGTGGCGTTATATATGCTGAAGAAAAATGCTAGCACAAAAATAGCAATTCACTTGACATTGATCCTTCCAATAACAAAACATGAGGCTCGAAAGCCGGATCGCGCCTTAGTGATGACCCCCCGCAGCATTGTCAGTCTGCTCTTGAGGACCCTTGTTCTCAGGTCACTCGCACGGATGTGGTTTTCCACGGCGGCAGGGTTCGTCGGGAACCGGCGTCTCAGAAAAAGTCTTAAGATTCTCCGCCGTTGGCGCAGTTCGTTTTCTACGTGTTGTATTTCGTTTGAAGCTTGAGCGAGCCTTGATGCATCCGCACTTAGTAGCCATACGTGTGCCACTTGGACTTTGGTCGAGCGGTAAGTGAGTTCCCCACTAACCGAAAGGTTGTGGGTTCAAGCCTCGCGGGAGGCATGTGTAAAATATATATTTGTGAGATAGAAAAAATTGTCGTTAAAAAAAAATACAAAAATAGTAGCCATACGTGCTAGTACTCAGGGGATTCGCGCCAGATGGAACAAGGCACTTTGAACCAGACTACTATTGCTGGAATGAAGGCCTAATGGTGAACGGGCATCTTTTGGGGGAAGAAAGTGGCCCCCTTTTTTCGGCGGAGTGGGCAGCATCGCCAGTAGTGATGCCATTCAGAAAGAAGAGACCAAAATAAGTATAATCGTATGGCCAATTTCGAAAATGTTTGAAGAAACAATTCATTTTGAAGACAACAAGATATACCATTCGGACATGTCTCATCAGTAGCAGTGTCATCGTGGCTATATTGCTCCTCTTTTTAGACACGTTGTGGCTTTTATTGGTGCGTTTGTGAAGACTTAAGTTTCTATATCAAGAAAAAATAGCATAGCATTGCCTCGCAACAGTTTTATGTTTTTGTCACACAAATTGGATATTGGTTGAACTGAATTAGCTTGAGCCTCCTTTCTAATGTTTATTACGGAAGAGGAAGTATCTAACTATCTAAGAGTGCAACGATGGTTCCGATCAAAATGATCATCGATTCTATCCCAAAATTCCTCACCCTTAAAATAATCTTAAACAAAGGTACGTTGAAAGATTATTTTAGGGGTCACGAGTTTTGGGACAAGTCTAGGTTCTTCCACTTCTGTGATAAACATTATAAAGGAGGTTCGAGCTAAGTTCAACCTGATATCTAAAGTGTGTGACAAAACAATGAAAATGTTGCAAGGCAAACCCAAACCTGCTACTTTTACTTAATATAGAAAGATGGGTTTACTGGTTTAGTATTTAATAGTTGGTGGCATAATCATGCTGATAATCTGTTTTAGCAGTTCAACGACGTTCGTGTCATTTAAAAGAAACCAATGACCAGATTATATAACTCATAACACATGAAAGATTTAGCAAAACTTTATAAGATGTATTATTATTTAGGCATCCCAGAAGATATAAAATTTGCCCAAAGACAACCATCTTGAGACTAACAACCCTTCTACAAAAGAAGTGGAACACAAACCTTCAAACAAAGTTGATTTCATGCTCAAAAACTATTGCCCTCAGTAGCAGTGCACTCACTGTACATTCTTTATACTGTATCGGTTCAGAGACGTTCACTAAACTCCCTTACTTTTTGCAATTCTTGTCTAAGGATATTAACAACTTCTTACTCTGCCATCATCTCGAGACATCTATTTACAACACCATTGAAGAAGCAGAGTCAATTTGCAGCTACAAAATTTGCAAGTTAACAGCAGATAAAGAAATAAACAGTTAAAAACCTAAACGTCAACAGAAAGAAGTTGATCTATAAAAACATAATTTTCAATTAGTGTTTCCAACAATTTTAATTTTCTAATCTTCAAAAACAAATTGTGGCGGCACATTGATGTATACATCTTAGCAGGGAAAATACTAAAAGATTCCATGTACTAAATTTCGTGAAAAATTAAAATTAGAAGTGTGGTGCCTGTTAATAGCAACTTCCCTGTGCATCTAGCAGCGGCTCAACAATTCAGTTATTTCGTATTGTAATATTACATTAAAGTCGAGGTATTAGAGTCATCTGCATTGTAGCTATACTCAAGCTGTTATGTTATATGGAGTAGACTCAAAAAAATTTAACTGCTTCTGCTTTTGTGTTCAACTTCAGATCTAAGCAATTCAGCACAGAGGATGTATAAATTTATCTATTGATTGTTCTAAAACTAGCGTACAGAGTCAAGAAGTCATAAAGTATCAAGATGACAATATTTTATATAATGTTAACAGTATCTGTAAGAGAGATTTGTTGAAGGCAAAAGACTTACTTTAGCAGCATTAAACTCCCTCTGCAACAAGGTATTCTGAGCTCTTAAGCTCCTGAGTTCGTGCAATATCGCAGCTTTCTCACTTTCCACTTGTTTGTTGGCACGACTAGCTTCTCTAAGCTCATCTTGAAGTTGTGTATTGTACTTCTGCAGACCACTGTTGTACTCTTGCAACCTCGTATACATGTGCTCTTGCATTTTAACCTGCAAATCGATAATGCAGAACGCCCGTGAACTAAACAAACCTTCTCGTAATCAAAATTCAAAACCACAATTTTTAGTTTTACTTCCATAATCGTCAATACATATTCAGTTTACCTTTTCGTTAGCATTTAATACATTCTGTTCTGCCCATCCAAGCTCTTTCCTTAGAGAATCTCGATTTTTTTCTAAAGCCATCCTCGAATCTTTCTCTTTCATTAGACAATCAAGGGCATCCTAATAATATAAGCACAAGATCAGAGCTAACAAAAGAAAACTAAAAGATAAGAGACGCCACACAGCTGACTGAGTCATGGTCTTACTATTTTCTCGGACTCTTCTTTTGCCAAACTTTCGTTCAAAGAGAATATATTCGTCTCCAGCTTCGAAACCGTTACCTTGAACTCTTCTTCCTTACTTTTCAGCGCTGTCTCTGTAAACAGACACGAGTATAAAAAACTATTTAAATGAAGCAACTGCATGTGTAATAAAATGACATTGATATAGTCATCGGTCAAAAGTACGCAACCTGTTTCAAAACATTTACTTTCAGACGAATCCAGCATCTTACGTAAACCATCCTTTTTCTCAACAGCGTCTTCTAAAGCCTTCTGAAATGATTTCACACACATCTTCAATCTGTTGATATACCCTTCCATCCACTCGATTTTCCCCTGCAGCACCTATAGTCATAAAACACGATCCCATAACTTTCTCAATTAGCAATGAAATAAAACCGTACGATAACATATAACAACAGTCAAACAAACCTTCAGGTCACGCTTTTTTCCTTTAAACCTTTCCTTCAATAGCTCATCAACCTCTTCCTTCGTATACGTCTTATCACACTCAAGCCCCTCGGTTTCAGAAGATCCTACAACAATTTCCTTCTGCATATTCATAGGTGAAAGTACTTGTCTACGTGGTGTCGAAGACGACATCCTACGGCTACCAATATTCCTATCCATCTCTGACGAGTGATCATCAAGACTCAACCTCTTCGCTTTACCAAACTGCCAAAAAACACCACAACACGTCTCCACATTAAAACCACGACTTCCTAACCAAGGCAACGCTATACAAACATGAACACAAAGTAACAGTATCACACAAATAGCTTATTATGAACATCCTCTAACGAAAATTAATCCGACAAACAAATAATCGCACAAATCTAAACCATTTTCTATCGTCATAACAAGCTATTAAATTACATTTTAGATTCTAGGTTTAAAACACGACTTTATAACCACAGTATCGATATACAAATATAAACGTAAACACAAACAATTTCTGATGAAAATTAAACGAATCGACAAAAAGCATCTACAATAAAACGACTAAATGATCGCACAAATCTAAACCGATTCTTTCGTCATATACGCTATCATAACAAGCTATTCAACTACATTACAAAATTCTAGGTTTACATAATTCAATCACCAAGCCACAAATAAGCAATGCAACAGTAAAAGTTAAAAGGTAAATTTGATTGGCGTAAAGGATAAGAGTTTACGTTTATTGGAATACGCGGAACAACAGGAGGCTTGTTTTGGTTGCGGTAATTCATCGATTTCGTGCGAACGGTAGTTGGAGATTGAGGGGGGTTTTGTGATGTGAAATTGAAATTATGATTGATAGAATTTGTGTTTGATTTGAGAAAATTGACCGTTAGGGTTAGGGTTTTTGAGTATTTAAATTTCGGAATTGAGCGCTGGATATACACACTTGACTTTGTTTTAAGTTTTGTTCGGGTGAAATCTCATAAAAAGGTGAAAGTATCCGATCTTTTTCTTACTTTAAGGTACAGCGGAGCATACACCGCGGACTATATTCGACTGAATATATTTTGGTCCGGTTCTCGGTTCATCGTTTTTTTCATATTCGGTTTTTGGTTCGGTTCGGTTTTACACAAAACCGGCACTTAT
Organism: Tanacetum coccineum; assembly: GCA_026074375.1. Classification (NCBI taxonomy): domain Eukaryota; kingdom Viridiplantae; phylum Streptophyta; class Magnoliopsida; order Asterales; family Asteraceae; genus Tanacetum; species Tanacetum coccineum. The sequence continues at coordinate 7,636 of BQNB010117264.1, forward strand.
GCTTTGTTTGACTGGACCTGATCGAATGCCGAACCTACCCGGACATGGACCGGCCATTTCGGCTTGGTCCTCGATCCGGTGTTTTGAAAAAAATGGGTTTTCGATCTGATCCGATCTTAATTGGTCCAATTCGGTTTTCTGACTGTTAAAGGGTATGTTTGTGATGCGTATTTTATTTTAAAATATATTTTGTTCAAGTTTTAAATTTATAAAACTCGATTCACCTGACAAACGCACTAACGGGCAGAGAACCCGATCGTAAGTAGTGTAGAGATGGTAAATCCGAGGTCGTCCCAAGAGCTAAGTGTTAATTAATTTTAATTTGAATTGTCACGTTTTGAAAATGGTTTAAGTTTGATTTTGAAAATAACAAGAAAGTAAATATGCGGAAATTAAATGATAGAAGTAATCAAGAAGAGAAACGTGCTAGCCTAGCCATTTCATTACCACTGTCATAACTACGTTTTTCTGTGCAATGTCAAACTATGGCTTCATTAGTGGTTTCTAAAGTCGACAGACCGGAATAGGTATATTTAGTCTGCCCTATATTTCCAGCGATCCCGAATCCCTCAAAAGTCACGAAGGTAGGGCAACCAGGTCACAGTGATTAATCCCAACTATCCCAAGAACTAGTTTAATAACCTATACAGATTATTAACTCTCTCTGAAAGAGTTCCTGTGCTTTTTAAGTATATTACGTGATAGAGGCGGTAACTTGGTTAGTTCCTACACTAAGGATAGGTTGTTAATCCATCCTCAGTACCCTGCTAATCCCATGTTCAATTGGTCGTCTAATAACATGATCTACATGATCTAAACCACCCGTAATACTACCAAAACCCACGGATAATCAACAGTCAAAGGATATCTAACGAAACCATAATTCAACAGGAAATAAACATTATAACAGTAGTAAATTCATGACTAGGCCAGCACTTGAAGTGCTTAGTCGCTCATAGCAATAACACAGCAAGAATTAAATGAAGAAATCTTGATTAAAGAACTCATAATCATTACAGTATGCGTTTTTGAACGATTAAATACAAAAGTAAGATAAGTGTGATCTCCCTTGGACTTCTAATGGAATTCTTCGAGCTATGGCGGCCTTGATCGCCCCTTGGAACTGTTGTAGAATGGGTGATCTCGAATTGTCTGAATGAGACCTCTATTTATAGATTTCGAATACTTTACGGCGTAACCTTTTAGGGGTTTACGCCATAAACTGCTGACGCGTACTTTCCATATTGCAGGCTTAAAAGATGTTACGGTGTAATCAAATGTCCCTGTTACGCCGTAATGTTGACTCGGATGACTCAACCTTCCATAATAATAATGTTACGGCATAAAACTTACGCGTGGTTACGCCGTAATGTCGCTAAATGACGTGTCTTGCCTTGAATATGTTATGGCGTAACACTATCGTAGGGGTTACGCCGTAACGTCTCGTAAGAACCCGCATTATCTTCATTTTTTCGTCCATTTCCCATGTTTCTTGTCACATACTTGCATTTTACCTGAAAACAACGAAATAACCGTTGTTGAGGTAATTTTACGTGGGCTGCTTGAGCTTGATAAAAGTGACCTCATCGGTAATTGTCACACCCCCAGACGGGGCCTGGACGGAATACGTGTCCGAGGGCGTGACGTCATCATAATCCGAAACACCATTAGCTCGTCCCGAGGTGTAAGTCCGGGACCAACTCCGGCGTGAGAGTAAGTACAATGATTGTGAGATAAATGCGGAGAATGTAAAGTATGGTCCGGAAAGGTGTTGTATATCCCGTCTTGTGGAAATGAGTTCTCCTTTTATACTACTTGGGATTCGCTACAAGACATAACCGTAGGGCTCTCTCTTGGTACCAATTGTGAGTTACGTGTCATTCCAAGGACTGTGGTCCTTCACAAGGATTGTACCTTTGTCGTGCTGTCCTTTGATACCACTGCATTAGGACGGAGCTAATAACTCCGAACATGATATGTCCTTCGACACACCAGCTTCTCCAGAGTTCTGGTGGTGGCTCCGGACCTGACAAGTACTTCGACAAGTCAGCTTCTCCGGAGCATTTGTTTAGTTTTAGCCCGTGCTAGTTTGGCAGAAGTACCTAAGCCAGTTTTATCCTTCGGATGTTCCGGGGGAGACTATACCTCATCATGTCCCCCAAGTCTAGTATGAATGCCATTTAGGCTTTCGTGCTAGACTGGTGTAGTCAAATTTATATACGTATAGTATTACTCCCGTAAGAATTCTTTCCAAAATACTTCTCAAACAAGAGAAATATAAGGTAAAAATCTCACTAAAGAAAACACAATTTGTATATTTTTTATCCGGGAAGTACTTTTCCTCGGGTCGTGTCCCAACGAAATCGTGAATTGAGAATTTAGGAATAATTCGGAATCGAGCTAAGAATGATAAAGGGATTTTTGAATTTTTGATTAAACTACAAAATATAATAGCATGAATTAAAAACAATTAACTAGCACAAAATTCAAATGCACGGAACGTAAATCGCGAGCTAAAACTGAAATTTAAAATCTAAAACACGACTTTTAACAAATTTTATACCTAAAAATCACAAATTTTAAAAGAAAATTTTAGAAAAAAGAATTAGAATTTTTTATGTATTTTTGAATTTTTTATGATTTTTATAAGAAAAAGTAATCACTAAAATCTATTTTAATTTCTAGAAAATACAATACAATTGGAAAAAATATAGAAAAATTGGTTTTTAATACCTTCAAAAGGTGCATAATTTTTAAAAGACACATAAAGCCCCATTTTAAACTCTAATTGCAACCTAATTTTGAATCAATTAAAAGAAAACCTAATTCATATAAAACTAAAACCTAAAAATATAAAACTTTTTATTATTCTAACAAAACAGGGTAGAAATTGAAAGAAATGAAAGTAGAGGGTAAGCGGCAAAATATGAAAAATTTACACTTTAGAAGAAACGGGTGCCCCTAGACTTTGAGAAAGGTACAAAACAGACCCTACGAATTTGGCTTATTATTGGCTTATTGAAAAATAAGATTCAGCAAAAACTTAAAACTACAAAGTTGAAGAACAGCTTATTCTTAACAACTTTAATAAAAGGACTTCTAACTTTTGACAAGTGAATAAGCTAGAAAATAAGCTAATAAGAAACTGTTACAGAAAGTGCTAGTTAAAGAGCTTTTTGGATTCTAGCTTATATTGAGCTTATTTCTAGGTGAAAATGAAAAACAAAAGAAGCTTAATGTAGCTTAAGATGTGAGCTCAATGATTTAGAAAAGAAATAGACCAAGTATTAACAAGATTAGCAAGAAAATTAAGATGAAAGAATGCAAGTTTTGCTAAATTGCTTCTGTCATTTGCTGATGCATTTGACAGAATCCTATAATGCAGTATAAACTTTTAGCTGAAAACTCATGAACTCACTCATTCTATGTATTAACATCTACATTTTACAAATTCAAACACTATTATACTAAGAATCACTTAAACTTCAAATTTTATTTAAAACTACAACTGTCCTGGTGTAAAATAAGAATTTTTAAGCCCTAAATTTTGATTAACTACAAACTAATTTCTAAAACCTATGTAAAACCTTATCATTTGACTATACTCAGCTATTTAAAGAACTTTGACAGAATGCACTTGACTTTAGGAGTCAAAAGCATCCTAATCCAAACACACCTTTAACCTAACTGTCAAAACTAAATGTGCACTTAAAATCTATTCAAGCTCTAAACTAGTAAAACTTTATATCTACATACTCTAAAATTCACCTAATTAAGCTACTGAATCATTAAAACCTATAGCTTTTTAGAAGCAATAAGCTAGTTTCTCTACTAGCTTATTTATACTAGTAAAGGCAGTTTAAAAAGAAAACTAAGACTTCTCAAGTTTTATCTAATTACAACTAAAAACAGCTAGGGATTAAGCATAAACAAACATGATTGAATAGGATTCAGACAATATTGACTAGAAATAAACAATTTGAAACAAGCTATAAATTTGCTTAAAAATGAAATTAAGTGCATAAAACCTGAAAATTGGAGTCTCAGCTCTAGAGGTCACTCTTGTAGAGTGAATGACCTCAAATCATGAACCTATTGGCTTCCAAAGCCTCTAAACCAAAGAGTAATAAGCAATAAGCTATAACTAGCTTATTACTTCATAAGCTTCTCAATCTTGATCAAATGAGCTCAAATGAACATGATGAATGTAAAATGATGAGAAGGAGTAAATGATTCATTAAAAACAGGATATAAGCTAAATTTGAGCTTATGAAAAGTAATAAGCTCAAATGAGCTTATTGAGGGCTTATTTGAGAAAAATTGCTTAAAATTGAAAATGAAGTACAAGGAAACGTGTAAATTGAATGTGATTACTAAAATTGATTGAGTACAAGCTTAAAGAACAATAGTACAAGTAATGAAGGCTCAAAAAGAAAATGCTTAAAAGAAATGCTTAGATTTAAAGGAAATACAAAACTAAAAATTAAAACTAAAAACAACCACAGAAAAATGAGCACTAGAGCTTCTATTTATAGAGAATAGATGAAGAGAGGGGAAAGTTTCATGAAGCTTCCATTCAATCGTGGCCCTTGATCATTTTTAGACAATTTATGGCCGTTGGATGATTGGTGTGAGGTGTCAGGACCAATGAGCTGTTGCCACGTGGTCTAGGTGATGAGGGGAAAGTGTATGAGCAGGGCTAGGTTTTATAGTGGAGCGGGGAAAGGTTGGGACGAAGTTGGGTTTGTGGGGAATTTGGGCGGGAAAAGAGGTTGAAGGTAGTTAGTTTGTTACAACAAACGCGTGTTCTGTTTGTAAGTTTAGAGAAATTACATGAATGGTCCTGTGATAGCACCGACCAGTTTGTAATTTGAAAAAGAAGTGTTTGGAGTTGACAAATTCGTGCCTTGTTTTGTTTTCTTTTATTTCCTTCTTATAAACAACTTCTTCAATTAACAATCTTTGACCTTGATCATTTGAAAACTCTAAATGGCCTTTTAAACTTTGAAGACTTGTCATAATTGGTCCCTTGACTTTATTTTGGCCTTTGACTTCCTCTCTTGCTGTGTCGGTCTGATCCGGCTTTGATCTTTGGCTGTTTCTTCACTCTTGTTCTTGTCTCTTTCGTTCCTTGTCGGTTTTTGACTGTTTTTGTTTCTTTTTGTCTTTTCAATCCTTTCCTGCACAATTAGACACAAAAGCATACTTTTTCTATTCTTTTGGCATTTTATTTGCTTTTATTTGGCAAAATCCCGGGTAATTTACATATACAATTAAGCAAATATCAAAATTCCCCAAACTAAAGGATTGCCGTGTCCTCACGCAATGTTATGAAGTTTACACTTTGTAAACTAGTAAGTTTCCAAAATGCCCTTGTTTAAAACCTTTTATGAATTACCTTTTAAAATCAACTTAAGCTTTTCTCAACATTTAATCTCATGGAAAACACATTAATGGTAATCATTGGCAAGTTTCAACTTTTAGGCGCATTGATATAGGCTACTCCGATTAATATAGCACAAACGAGGATTAATTCTCATCCTGACTTTTCACTAGACTAACAAAGCAATAAACAAGAATCATTGTCAATATAAGTCCAAATGAATTAACTCTTATACATATAACTTTGTGAACTATCACTCCCGGGAATAAAATATTGATTAAGAGTGTGCACTCTTTTTTAACTCAAACCAGAGATCAATGTAATCTTCATAGCTGAAAATTATCTAAGCTTTACAAAAGCCTTGTGAGCTCAAAAGTTAATAACATAGATATACTCGACTCAAATTTTTTTTTTCTAAAAAGAGATTAGAAACAGAAACTATAAATTGATTTTGAGAAAATATATTTTAAACCATTCTTTTTATTTTTCATCAATCTGCTATAATTATTTACATCTTGCAATAGGAATGTTGTTCTTTAGTTCGAACCCCTACTTAGGCCTTTCTCCCAAATAGATATCCGCAACAACAACCGTGTTTCTTGAGTCCGAACCCCCAGCTCCGCTGCTAACGTTTGTAGTTATCGCGACAACACCTTTCCCTACAAAGCCTAGAATCCAAAGTCCCGTACTGCAATCATCACCTAGGCCGCGCTCCCAGTGATGATTGCCTACAACCTTGAGTCCTACGTACGATAGTTTTTATCCTGAGTTTGCGACCCCACCGAGTCTTTCTCTCAACATGATACCCCAACATTAAAAACTACATATAGCATGGATATTCTATTTTTTTGCGAATGCTTCATTGGCACGAAAATATGCTTTGCATTAGAAATGCTTCATTGCATCTTTTTATAATTATCTTTTTGATGAGATGGAAAATTTTTTCACTTTCGTAAATCAACATATAAATTTGTAACCAAAAATCTATACTTACATATTAAAATGAATTCTTTTTTTCAAAATGAAACTTTTATCTAAAGACATTGGTAGACTTAGCTAAAATAAAATAGCACTGATGATTAAGTGTGTTAGAGCTTATGGGAGTAAAAAGACACAAATTAATTCATTTAAGGCTTTAGGTCTTCCAAATAAACCTTGCTTAAACAAATACACTTATATTTAACTAACATCCCCCAATTCTTGTTCTTCACATTTAAAAATCCAAAGCAATAGGATTTGTGAAAGCTTTGCCCTACAAAGGTAGTTAAAAACGAGCTGGGCATTTTTCACCCGGTCAAGTCAAAATAACCCTATATTTCACCAACGCTACCAAAAAGTGTGTTTTTACCAACTAAGCTTCTTTTTAGCTTTTTCTTGTAAGCAAAAATTAAAATTTCTCATATTTTTTACAAAAAGCAATTCAAAAGATCAAACTAGGTTGCTGAAGTGCAGAGTCCAATATCGAAGATATCCTTCCCCAAACAAAATGAAACTTTGTCCTCAAATTTAAAAATACGGGTCATAAAGGAAGGTTTTTAACAAGAAATTCTATGGTCCAAGCAAAAGAATAGATGTTAGTTCGATAAAGACTTAGGATAAGAGATTTCCTTATTTATGAAGAGAAGATTGGAGACCATCGATGGAAATTGTGGGAATTGCTTTGTCCTTCCACAATATTGAACCATGAAGCTTCCAAAATCCGGAAAACCTAGACAAAAATCACAAACAACCAACAAGAGACGAAAAAGAACAAGCTTCCTCTCTTTTTACATTGTTAGCTCAAAAACATCTCTAAAACGGCTTAGTTTTTGTTAACCGAGTACAAGCTATACTCGCCCCCGAATTAATTTGTCCTTGGGGAAGCAAAGAAAATAAAAAAAAAAAAGAAAATAGAAAGAAATTGAAAATAAAAGGATAAGCATGGGGTGCCTCCCACGAAGCGCTTGTTTATTATAGAGTCCCCTTCGCTTGACTCTTTCCCCAAACTAGGTCATTATGGTGGATAATAGCAATGGTGAAGAAAATCCAAGAGGTGGAAACCTCCCCAAACTAGAGATGAAAGATATACCGTAGCATTTTTGATTCCGGGTTCAACAAACTTTTTAGAAAAGATTTTCAAGAGAGAAAATATGAACCCGAAAAATGCTTTGGTATCATGAAAGTCAAGAAGGTGGTTGGATGGGTTCAAAACATCAAGATCAAAAGAAGCTTTAGATGAGCTAACTCTTTTGAACTCTTATCCTTAAAAGCATCATATCAAATAAACCGTTTTTAAATTTTAATCTTCCCTCCCCGGTAGAAAGATGTGGGTAAAAACCTCGGATAATAGGTGACAAATGGTAAAAATGATCGGGTAGTGAATGTGAAGGAATCTTCCTCTTCATCTAAAACAACATTTTCACCTATACCCGGGTAAGAAAGTTCACTTGTGTTAATTTCGTCAAAAGCATTAACTTCAGCCATCACGGGCTCATCATCAAAAGTAAATGACTCGTACTCGGAAAAAATCATCGAGTTATCAAGGGGTAAAGCATCAATAGAAGTAGTGTCCTCCCCTGAGTCACGGTCACTCTTGATACCCCGTAGTATCGAGTTATCCGAAAAACTAGTCACATCCGCCTCCTCTAAAGGCAAATCAAGATCCACAACGGGGATAGTAGAGGAGGGGAAAATTATAGGAGAAATCGGAATAGGAGGAGAGAGATTAAAAGTGTTAATCTTTTCAATTAAAAGATAACTTTCGACTAATTTCTCCCGAAGAGGAATGTCAACGATCTTAGAAATGTCGAGATCAATCTCTCCTCCGTCCTCCTCAATATCAACACAATCATAAAAATTGTCATCAAAATCGTCATCGTCGGAAATACCCTCGAACTCACTTGGGATTGGGACAAGGTTCTCAACACTAGACTTTATTACTTCGTCCGATTCCGTTACCGGAATAGTGCTAAGAGGCTCATCCCCCATTATGAGAGAATTCTCAGACTCCTCGATCGGTAAGTCGGGTGTGATTGATGTAGAATATCGAGCAATAATATCTCCTGAAGGAATATAATCATCTCTCATCTCAAGTAAAGAAACATGTAACACAGGCAGCAGAATAATTTTTTTCATCCTTCGTAAGCTTTCTCCTTTTTTCGAACTTCACTTCCCCATATATTAAAATCTTGCTTAAGTTTTCGAATTCTAATCTCACAATCTCTCTCATATTCTTCATCAATCTCCTCTCCTCGAAATCTTTTATAACCCAAATCATTTATTATTCCCTTAATCTCTCTGATCAGACAATTTGCTGTTCATAGCATCATTTTCCTCGATACTCATATCCTCTATTATTTTTTTTTTTTTTTTTTTTTTTTTGGTATTTTCTTTCTTCCATCTCTTATTATCTCTTCAAATTTTTCTTCCATTTTATTAAGGACTTGTAGAATTCCTTGATGATCGACGGAGTCTTGCGGGGGTTGTGGGTGGTCAAAACCGGAATAATCATAACTCGGATTAGGTTCATAGCAAGTTTCATTGATCGGTTGACATTGATAAGTCTCATGAGGACCCCCGCAATAAGCACAAACAAGATATTGTTGTGGAAGAGTTTGTGAATCATATGGTGTATTACCCTCACCATTATGACAAGAATAATCCGAAAAGTGTTTAAGGTGGTAAATAAAGATTAGGAGAATAAATTGTTAGCACTTGAATAGGTACGACAAGTTGAAGCAATTCTCCTAACAAGTTTTGAATCACACCTCGCACAATCGAAACGGGCAATGCGGAATATCTTTGTCCTTCCGCATTGAAAACAAGGATAAAACCCGTATGTCGACATAATAAAGAATCAAAATATAGAAGGGTTGAGAAGTAGAATTATATGGATAAGAAGATAACGAAGGATATTTTTGGATTTTATATATTTTTTAATTTTTATAATTTTTTTTATTTATTTATTAAGGGCCTAAAATTCTAAGAATGGAGAAATAATCGAGAAAGAACTCAACCAAAAGATCTACTCACGTCACGGTAACTCTCTAACCGACTAACTCACAAAGAAGAGCGGAGAAAAGGGAAAGAGCGAGGCTCTTTTTAGAATAACCCTTGTCCCTTGAGGCGATCCGAAGACCCGGCCTGCCTACTCTCTCTAATGAATAAGCCAACTAGAGGTGAGCCGTACTTAGTGAGTGTCAAAAATGGGAGTATTTTGATCTTTTGTTGCGATGATATTATGATAATACTCATTTTAGAGTATTATATTATTGTTGATTCTTTTTAAAGGAAATGTTTTTATATTTTGGGAATATAAATTTTTTATTATTTTATATTTATATTAGAAAGAAAATTTTATACTTTTAAATTTTGAATTTTTATTGCGTTTGATTTATAAGCAAAATAAACTTACCCGGGAAAGGATCTTCTCGACTCTACTTCAACGAATATTCTTCAACAATCGTTCACGACTTCCCCGGCAACGGCGCCAAAATTTGGTGTAGTCAAATTTATATACGTATTATATTAATCCCGTAAGAATTCTTTCCAAAATACTTCTCAAACAAGAGAAATATAAGGTAGAAATCTCACTAAAGAAAACACAATTTGTATATTTTTTATCCGGGAAGTACTTTTCCTCGGGTCGTGTCCCAACGAAATCGTGAATTGAGAATTTGGAATATTCGGATTCGAGCTAAGAATGATAAAGGGATTTTTAAACTTTTGATTACACTACAAAATATAATAGCACAAACTAAAAACAATGAAATAGCACGAAATTTAAATGCACAAAACGTAATAATGCGAGCTAAAATTGAAATTTAAAATCTAAAACACGACTTTTAACAAATTTTATACCTAAAAATCACAAATTTTAAAAGAAAATTTTAGGAAAAAGAATTAGAATTTTTTATGTATTTTTGAATTTTTTATGAATTTCTAAAGTTTAATGAATTAATCAAAAATAAACTTTTTCTAAAAATTAACACTAAAATTTTTCTTTTATTTTTCAAAAATACTAGATTTAAAATGAAAATTAATGCAAAAAGAATCAAAAATTTTCAACTATTTTTCTATTTTTTATGATTTTTATAAGAAAAAGGTATTAACTAAAATCTATTTTAATTTCTAGAAAATACAAATTTAATGAGAAAAATATAGAAAAATGGTTTTAATATGCTAAAATGGTGCAGAAATTAAGTGGAATCAAAAGCCCTAATTTTAATGCCCTAATTGAACCCTAATTTTATCAATTAAAACTTTTAACCTAATTTTATAAACTAATTTCTAAAAATTAAATTCTATTTTATTTTTACTAAAAAGAACAGGGTAGGAATTGTAAGAAAGGAAACTACAGGGTAGGCGGGCGAACTTGAGTAAATTTACACAGCAGTTAAAACGTACACCCTTTTACTTTCAAAAAATTGCCAAACAGACCCTACGCTATTGGCTTAATTTGGCTTATTGAAAAAGTGCTTTTCAGAAAAAACTTAAAACTACAAACTTGTAAAGGAGCTTATTATCTACAACTTTAATGAAAGCAATATGAACTTTTAACAACTATATAAGCTGGAAATTAAGACATTTGTTACTGTTTACAGAAAGTGGTGTTTAACAAGCTTTTTGGAACTTTAGCTTATAACAAGCTTATTCTTTGATGAAACTGAAAAATAGAAAATGCTATTTGTAGCTTAGGTTGCACACTAAAGGTATCTAGAAAAATAACAGCTACAAGTGAACAAATTTCATAAGAAATTTGTTAACTAAAAATGCAAAATTCAGGTTCAAAACTTAGTTTTAACTGATGCATTTGACAGAATCCTATAATGCAGTATAAACTTTTAGCTGAAAACTCATGCACTCACTCATTCTATGTATTAACATCTACATTTTACAAATTCAAACACTCTTATACTAAAAATCACTTAAACTTCAAATTTCATTTAAAACCATAACTGTCCTGGTGTAAAATAAGAATTTTTAAGCCCTAAATTTTGATTAACTACAAACTAATTTCTAAAACCTATGTAAAACCTTATCATTTGACTATACTCAGCTATTTAAAGAACTTTGACAGAATGCACTTGACTTTAGGAGTCAAAAGCATCCTAATCCAAACACACCTTTAACCTAACTGTCAAAACTAAATGTGCACTTAAAATCTATTCAAGCTCTAAACTAGTAAAACTTTATATCTACATACTCTAAAATTCACCTAATTAAGCTACTGAATCATTAAAACCTATAGCTTTTTAGAAGCAATAAGCTAGTTTCTCTACTAGCTTATTTATACTAGTAAAGGCAGTTTAAAAAGAAAACTAAGACTTCTCAAGTTTTATCTAATTACAACTAAAAACAGCTAGGGATTAAGCATAAACAAACATGATTGAATAGGATTCAGACAATATTGACTAGAAATAAACAATTTGAAACAAGCTATAAATTTGCTTAAAAATGAAATTAAGTGCATAAAACCTGAAAATTGGAGTCTCAGCTCTAGAGGTCACTCTTGTAGAGTGAATGACCTCAAATCATGAACCTATTGGCTTCCAAAGCCTCTAAACCAGAGCTTTAAGCTCAATAAGCTAGATTAGCTTATTTCTCCTTTAATCTTCCAAAATGAACACAATTAAACTCAAATGGACATGATTAGATGTAAATGAGTAAAGCTGAGTTAATGAATGCTTTAGAAACAGTATTTGACTAAAATTGAGCTTATGAGAAAGAATAAGCTCAAACGAGCTTATTTAGAGCTTATTTGATGAATTCGGCTTCAAATTGAAATCAAAGAACACAAAGACTTGTAAAATGAGTTGATACAACTAGAATTATCAAGTACAAGCTGAAAGAGAAGAGTACAAAAGCTTAAAAGCTTATTTGCAAATGAACATGTTTTGACAACAAATGGAATTAAAAGAGTAAATGAATGAGGATTAACAAAATTTAACTGAATTTTGAGCTGATGAACAGTAATAAGCTCAAAAGAGCTTATTAAGAGCTTATGAGGTAAAATTTGCTTAAAATGGAAATCGAAGGACAAAATTCACTTGAAAACTGAATTATATTGCTGAAAATGATTGAGTACAAGCAAAGGAATACAAGGTACAAGTGTTTAAAGCTAATTTTTAAAAAGCTTAAAAAAAAATCGAAAAATTAAAAACTAAAAATAAAACTAACTAACTAAAAATGATCCCTAAGCATCCTATTTATAGAGAATGGAAGAGAAGAGCCAGGATTTCTAGAATCATCCAACCAATCGTAGCCTTTGATCATTTTTCCTTTGATTTGTGGCCGTTGGATGAGAAGAGTGAGGTGTCAGGACCAATGAGCTGTTGCCACGTGGTCTAGGTGATGAGGGGAAAGTGTATGAGCAGGGCTAGGTTTTATAGTGGAGCGGGGAAAGGTTGGGACGAAGTTGGGTTTGTGGGGAATTTGGGCGGGAAATTCTGTTGGGCGGTTAGAGGTTGTTATAAACACACGGTTTCAGTTTAAAAGTTTGGACGAATTGCAAGAATGGTCCTTGTCTTTGCCCCGACTCTTTGCTAGTGTAAAAACAGTTTCAAAATGGCAATTTCAGCCCTTGTGTTTTCTTTCTCTCTTTCTTCTTTAATAATAACTTTCCATCCTTTTGCAAATTTAGTCCCTTTGATTTTAAAACTTCAAATAAGCCTTTGAATCTTTGAACACTTGTCATAATTGGTCCTTGGCTTCATTATTGGCTTTTGACTTCCATTCTTGCTGTGTCGGGCTGATCCGGCTTTGATCTTTGGTTATTTCTTCACTCTTGTTCTTGTCTCTTTCGTTCCTTGTCGGTTTTTGACTGTTTTTGCTTCTTTTTGTCCTTTTAATCCTTTCCTGCACAATTGGACATAAAAGCACACCTTTTCTATTCTTTTGGTATTATTTTGGCTTTTATTTGGCAAAATCCCGGGTAATTTAATATACAATTTAGCATATATCATTTATGTAGAGAATTCGTCCCCACAATGGTGGTTGATAATGATAATTGTATGTGAGTTATTCTCCAAATGGCTAAGACAATGCCTCTATTTATAGGCTGCCTGAGAGGTGAAGTGTGGCGTACTTCTGAAAAAGTGTGGCGCATTTTGCATATTATTGGCGCCAAAGGTTCCTAAATGCAGGGGAAGTACGCCGCACATGTTTGGGAAGACCGACGCACTCCAGCTTGATACGGGTTGAATT
>BQNB010117265.1:0-14532 GCA_026074375.1 Tanacetum coccineum
AAAACAAGCGTAAAAATAAGCTCTATCATATTTTCTAAACAAAAATCAAATTTTACAAAATCGCAGACCTCGAAATACATGTCTAGTTTTCTGCCCAAATATACGTGCTACAAAACACGCCAAAATTCATTTTTGACCTAAAAATCCATTCTCGACACATCTAAAATAGTCTATACATAATATTTAAATTACTCAATCACCCAATATCATTATCTAGCCTATTCGACGCAAGATCCCTCGGATTTCATCATATGCAATTACCAAGTATCGATCGAATCACAAAAATAAGAGTAACACTAGTATCGAAAATACTTACTAAGCTTACAAAAGCAAGATCGGACAAAAACTCGGACTCGTCTTGTTCCTTCTTGTTGTTGCCGTGGTTCGAACCAAACAACAATCAAATCTTGTAACAAACTCTTTCCCACTAGTTTCTAGTTAATATCTTGAATCTAAAACCCCTTTTTACTAGCATAAATCTTCTTATTTTATTCAAAACCCAAACTTGCATAAACCTCGTTGCATGTACTATTTTTCAATGTGGATGATCATATTAACATCGTCTAAATAATATTTGCTAGTTGGAAAAATCAAATGATAGGGGTGTTTGTGTTTGTGGGTTTTGTCGAGCACCAAGAGAAGAAAAGAGACAAGAAAACAATTCCCACTTGGCTCTATCTTAATCTAAATCATCCTTAGATTGATGTTTAAAGGGATATCAAGTATCAATATATTTGATATATGATTTTTGTTGGTGTTGGGTGTTGTCTGAAACCAAAGAGACAAGAGGGAAGAGGAGAAAATTTTTGAACTATGTGTTTTTCCTTTGTGGGTGTGTAAGAGTTTAATAACTTGGAAGTATAAACACAATCATTTCTTGCATTGGGAAAAATCAATGTTTGTGTGTGTTGGGTGACTATAGCCGCTGGCTATATGAGCTAGGAGGGCTCATCATCATTTTTTTTGAAATTTAATTACTTGTAAAATCCTTCTAACTTTTAAATTTTTAAGTAATACTTTGACACTAAAATGTAAATATGCTTGATATTTTTTTTAAAACGCGAGTTTTGGCCTAGTAGAGGAACAAATGACAACGGAGTCCGTGAAGAATATAATTTACAAAAATAAAACATTAACGGGGCGCGCCATAATTTATTATGATGCTAAAAACGTTCAACGGTCACGCGGCCAAACGTTGGCTCGCGAATGACCAAAAATAAAAATTTCTCAAATTCATCCGTTATAAAATACGAAAATATTTATTTTTGACAATTAAAATTTTACCTGTCGACGTTCAATCATAGAAACTCATAAAATAATAATTATGACGTCGAATCCGCGATCGTCGTACGCGTCAAAACTCTCGGGTTGTTACATAAATACCTCGTACGGCCTCCACAGGATTTTTGACACGTCGCAACTGCTCCCACTAAGGATTCAACCTCGTACTAGTATAATTAGAGAATGTAGTTAGGAGTAAATGTTGTCGCTTTTATTGTTGTTTGTTATTATACATTTACTCTGTCGAACTTATCAGAGGTCAGCTGTCTTGATCACCTGTCCAGCTAAGTTCGCTTGTAAACTTAATATTCTATTAAGTTTACTTGTTCAAAGGGTATTCTTATATTGTCATTCAACTTGTGCGATCCATAGCACATTGTAATACTTTGATTCTTATTAATAAAGCATTACACGATTGAAAAGTTATTACTTGTGTTAATTTGGTTGGTGTGATAAGCATCCACAATAGTCATTGTATTGGGACTTTCAATTGGTATCAGAGCAGTGTCGAGTAACAAAACCTTTAAGAAACAACTCTTTGTTTAAGACACTCGAGATCCAATCATGACTGGACCTATCCTACCACCACCAGGAGCAAGCACTGACAATCCAAGCAGCCCAAATGTTAATAGGGTTGACACGATGCATGTCAATGACTCCACAAACAACACGACTACAACTAATGTAGCTCGAAATGTTATTGAGGAAATCAATGATAATCTTCCTCAACTTCTTGATAGTAGAGGAGGTTTTCATGTTTCAAATGTTCTTAAATTTGACAAAGATGATTTTACTAGTTAGAAAATAAGGTTCTTGGTATTCCTTGAAGGACTAGAACCTTATCTCATTACTACTTTAGAAGAAGGACCATTTGTTCCCTTGTCAACCTTGTCTACTTCAACAAATCCACTGCCCAAACATCAAAACCAATGGTCAAACACTAAGAGTCGCCTTGCTAATCAAGATAAAAGATTGAAAAACATAATTATTGACTATTTACCAAACGATGTTATGAAATCTGTCATTAAATATAAATCTGCTAAAGAAATGTGAACAGAACTTTATCTTGCTTATGAAGGACCATCTGACACCAAAGACACCAAGATTGCTACCTTGAGGCTTAAATTTAATGCTTTTTAAGGCACTTGAAGGTGAAAAACTTAATGGTACTTATACTCGGCTAAAGTGTTTGTTAAATGACCTAAAAAATAATAGGGTGATCATTTCTCAATCTGAGGTAAATGCCACGTTTGTTAACAAGCCTGCCAAGAAAATGGTTGAGCATGAATCAAACTCAAAGATCCAACAACTCAATCAAAAATGATAGTCTAGCTGCTCTTTATGGCAAGTATCATTATGAAGAGAGTCTGATTGATGATATCTATGAGTCTCAGACATAGAGATTCACCATACTGGCCTCAAGCTTAAAAGCCTTGGTTTTTAACATTTTTTAGGATAGTGACTCTGATGTTGAAGAAGATAACAGATCCAGCAATGAGATTATGGCTGATCTAAATGCTGAATATTAAGAAAGAGCTCTGCTGGCAAACTAAAGATATTCTACAAGAGGTCTGGGAGAGTTAGGTCAACTAGGAAACCCATAGACAAAAGTAAAGAGACTTGTTTCAGCTGTGGAAAACTTGGCCACTTTTAAAAAGATTGTCCATCAACCAAAACTTCAACTCCCTCATATCCTTCATCAAATACTTCATTAAACAAACCAAGACCCTACACACCTTCATTCACTCCAAACATTCCTCAAAACTCATCAAAACATCAAAAGGACTACAAGGGAAAACACAAGGTTTTGAAAGCTGAGATGGTTGTTCTAACTCAGAGGATAGATGAGCTTTCTAAAGGCAAAAATGAGAAAGGGAAGAGTGACAAAGGAAAAGTGATAAGGGTTTGATAGCTGAGTCATTTGACTGGGATCAGGAATCTGTGTCATCAGAGGATGAAGGGATAACCAAGTTCAAGGCCCTCGTGGCAATTACAGAGGATGAACCCTCTATGGGAAAGGGTGATGCAAGATCTGGCCAATGGGTTGAAATTACCATGAAAAGGGTACACAGACTTCTGTCTATGACTGAGGGTAAAGAAAGAAAACATGTTTTAGACTATACCCATGTTGATCTCCAATATGTGGAGGATCAAAGGAAAGACCTGGTTAATAAGTATAATGCTCTAAAACAAGATCTTGCTCTTCACAAATCTGAACTGTGTAACCTTAAAAATATTGTGTCCATAAATTGCTCTCTTCAAAATGAAGTCATCAGAGTTAATCTAGAAAATGAATCTCTAAAGGATGAGATCTCTGACCTCAAAAAGGTTGTTGAAAATAAACTTGTAGCAAAGTCACCCTAGACCAACTGCTCTCTGAGCAAGTACTTGGAAATATTGTCAATGCTGTAGGAGGAAGAGGTAGGAGAAAAGAGAATAACTTCTCAAAAGAAGTTGTTTTTACCAAGGCTGATGAGTCCTCATCTGGGCCAGCTCTTATGATCACCTCTGACTCTGAAGCTGATATTGATAGTCAGGAACCTCTGCCCCCTCTTCCTAAGCTAGTTAGGGTAGAACCCTCTAGTATATCTGACAACCTTATATCCTTGTCTGACCTTACTGCTAACATGTCTAAAATGACACTTAATACTTCTTCCTCAAAAGGAAATAAAAAATCATCTGATAAAGTGTCTAAGTCATATGTCATTAAGAAAAAGGTTGACCCCGTACCACCTGTTGTCCATGTGTCTTGCTCTGATGAGAAGGCTGACTCATCCACTGAGCAACTTCTTATAACCTTGATGGAGGAAGTTAAGGGTATCAAAGATCATATCAAGATCCCTTATGTCACCTCTCCATCTGACTCTCAGGCAAGCAGTACCATGCCTTTAAAACAAAAGGTCTGGTATGGACCTTGTAAACATTGTGGGATTAAGAATCATTTATCTGATGATTTCTATTCAAAACCTAAGTGTTAGCCTCAATTTATTGAGTCGAACAAGGAAGCTCGGTCACTCTACGATGGAGCTTCGGTCTTTAATTAGTTAATTTTGTAA
This sequence comes from Tanacetum coccineum, assembly GCA_026074375.1. Lineage (NCBI taxonomy): Eukaryota > Viridiplantae > Streptophyta > Magnoliopsida > Asterales > Asteraceae > Tanacetum > Tanacetum coccineum. The sequence continues at coordinate 4,338 of BQNB010117265.1, forward strand.
TAAAATATTATCGGGAATCGGGCTCGATAGATAATCTAATATTGTATATGTTTCGGATTAAATCCCAAACAAAAACCCGAGCCCGTGTCCTAGTTAAAATATCCCGCAGCGTCACATGTAAATTTGTGTAGGGGTATATAAATACATTTATATATTTTCAAAAATAATCTCATATAATATATAGATATTTTCTTATCATAAATATCTATTTTTTATTTTTTTTTTTGTTTCAATAATTTCAATATATCGTTTTCTCTATTTCTCTCATCTCTCTCGTCTACATCTTTCTCGTCTCTACCCTTATCTCTCTAACTCTCTTTCTATTTCTCTCATCTCTACACATCACCTCTCTCTAAATCTTTATCTCTTTTCTAGTTTCTTCTAGTATCCTATTTCCGTCGATGCAGATTTTGATTTTATGAAGTGAAGTGTGAATCGGGTTATCTCTCTATCTCTCTTTCTTATTTTCTCTCTCTCTACACCATCACCTCTCTCTAAACCTTTATCTCTTTTCTAGTTTCTAGTTCCGATTCGTGTTGTGATTTTATGAAGTGAAGTGTGAATTGGGAACCTACACCAAGTGTTCCACAAGTAATCAATTGACCAAAAATCACACAGTGCAACATGTCACTAACAAAGCTTTAAAGAAGCTTAAAGGCCAATCACCTCTGAACCCTACTCCAAAGAAGACTCCTAGGATGTTTAAACATTTTAGTGATTGCATGTATTATGGGTTTAATAAACACCACCCTGATGACTGTGAATTCTACCCAGGGTGTGAAATATGTAGAGTATTGCTCATGTATTAGCTGATTGTCCTAAAAATCTAAGAAACAACAGGAAATATAGGGTTGCTGTCAAGCAATCCTCTGAACCCACTAAAAAGTGGGTTCACAAAAGGAACTAATCTGTGTGAAAATATCTGTGTAGGATTACCTAAAGAGGTCTGTATGGTATCTAGATAGTGGATGCTCTAGACACATGACAAGAGTAAAACAATACCTACATAGATTTTTAAAGGAGCCTGGTCCTAAAGTGGTGTTTGGAGATAACTCTTTAGGTGACACAAAAGGATATGGCTCAGTCAATTGTAATGGAATCACATTCACTAGGGTTGCTTATGTAAATGGTCTGAAGCATAACTTAATTAGCATCAGTCAACTGTGTGATGCCAACTTTAAAGTTTTGTTCACAAAGACTTAGGGAACTATTTACAAAAAAAAAGATGAAGTTGTTCTCATTGCTCCCAGAAGAAGAGATGTTTATATTATTGACATGTCATCTTACAATTTAGAAAGCAATGCTTGTTTCTATGCTAAAGCCTCTCCAAGTGTTAATTGGCTCTAGCACAAGAGACTCTCTCATCTCAACTTCAAAACCATAAACAACCTTGCAAAACATAACCTTGTCTCCGGGCTTCCCTCTCTGACCTTTTCCAAAGATAAAAATTGTTCAGCTTGTGAGAAAAGGAAGCACCACCGAGCAACATTCAAAACAAAGAGGTCATTCTCCATCAACAAGTGCTTGCATCTCCTTCACATGGATTTGTTTGGACCTGTTAAACCTTAAACCATCAGCCACAACAAATATACCCTTGTTATTGTAGATTAGTACTCAAGGTACACATGGGTATTTTGCCTCAAGAAAAAGAGTGATGCAGCTAATTGCATCATGTCTTTTATCAGACAAATAGAGAACCTCAATGATACAAAGGTGAAGCAGCTGAGAAGTGATAATGGAACTGAATTCAGAAATCAAACCTTGGAAGCCTTTTGTGATGAAAAGGACATTTCCTAAAACTTCTCTTTACCTTGTACACCTGAGCAAAATGGTGTAGCTGAAAGAAGAAACAGAACACTAATTGAAGCTGCTAAGACTATGCTCAATAGTGCCAGACTCCCCAAATTTTTTTGGGGAGAAGCTGTCAATGCTGCATGCTACACTCAAAACAGATCTATAATTATGAAAAGGCACAGGAAGACAACTTATGAGGTGTTCAAAGGAAGAGCACTAGACATCAGCTACCTTTATGTTTTTGGCTATCCAGTGCACATTCACAATCACAGAGATCACCTAGGAAATTTTGATGAAAAGGCAGATGATGGTTTCTTTCTTGGTTATTCCCAAGTGGCTTAAGCCTTTATAGTTTTCAACATCAGAAGACAAGAGATGGAAGAAACTTTTCATGTCACCTTCGATGAAGATGATGAAGCAATATCTCATACAAGCACTGAAGGTGATAGTATGAACTTTAATGAAGTCAGCTCTTTCCCTGATGATGAATTCATTAAACCAAGAAACAAAGATACTCTTTGTACTGCTAACACAGAGTATTTCCCTTATGTTCCTGCATTTTATCGCCTTTTATAACACCCTCATTTTTGACATATAGCAGCGGAAGCTAATCTGGGGTATTATTTCATAGTACAACAGTCATAATCATATAAAACAACTCCAAAGAGACATTTTAAAAGATAAGTTATCATTCATTATTTCATCAGAGTTTTTACAAATAGAGGTCCCAAAATCTACATGAAAACATAAAGTTGAATGATTACATTTTAGCCATCTTCAAGTCTGTGCCACTCCATGCTCAGTTACCTGAGATAAACATGCTAAAAAGTCAACACAAAGGTTGAGTGACATTCATAGGTTTATGTTAAATAGTTTGAATACAAGTCATCATAACAGTGGGTTACGTTGTTATACACCCATAAGTGTAATAATTTCAATGAGTACAATTATTATAGAAAACAGTATTATTGCCCTAAGCTCATGACATTGAGACCTTGAGATAATCAATAATCACAAGAAGTTTCCCCAACGGCCCATTTGCCAAACACCCACATAGTGATTCAAATGAATTACGTTTGGTTACCAGAAAGCATAGGTACACCAACGGGGAGTTCAGTCCCAAATAGATCTATTCACAGCATTCGCGCTTACTCCGAAAAGTAATTAAGGGTTCATGATAGTGGGGTCTTAATGGCAAAAGTAAGGACTTAGGAAATAATATATCAAGATAGCATACAGTTGGAAAAACACTCGTATTCATGGTTTATAGCATGTATCCCCCTCGCGGGTTTATGAAACATTAGAAGATTTAAAATGCAAGGTTATGAACTCACCTTAACAGGGGAAATCTAATTGATGACAAGTATATCAAGTGAAAAGTAACAGGCTATGTCACCGCTACCTAGTGGTAACATAGGTCAAGTATTAGTGTGATGGTTTATGTTTTAAAACTTCATAAGTTTAAACGTATTACTTGGATTTATTAATTTATGGAGATATTGTATCACTGTTCGGGCTATCATAATCCAGAGGCCATGTTGTTCGTTTTTGAGGAGTCAGGGCACTTAAATCGTAGAACCCAACAAATCGTCAAAACAAATACCCAAATGGAACCCCTCACATGGAATATTCTAGTAACGTGATTATGATAAGATTTTAAGTTTCTTCAAAAGCTAGTCGATGATAAATTACGTTAATTATATAACGTAATTATTTTATAATATGTCGATCGTTGATTAATAGCGATAAATGTATTGGGTTTTAATAAAATTGAGTTTTATAATATTAATATATATTTTTATAATTTATATAAAGATATTATAATTTATATTTTTAAGTTTGCAAAAATGGCAATAAATACTCTTGATTTATAAACTTTTACAAGTTTAGTCCTTTATATATAAAGTATATATAATTTAAACCTTTAACCTTGGAATATGTAAAAGTTGCAACTTGAATATAGGTCCTTATAATTATAACTTTAGGAAAATGACATTTTCAACCCCTCTAGTTATAAATTTCAGAAAGTTACGATATATACCCCTTGCATGGAAATGATTTACAAATCAAGTCCAAAAAGCCATGCAAGCTTATTTTCGGGTTCCAAATGATATTTACAGGTTCTAGCTTATTAGAATAAGCTAAAATAAGATGTTCTAACATAACAAAAGTTTAGAAAAAGAATTCGTTAGCTAGAAAATCAAAACGGGTCATTTTTAGGGTTTTAGTAAAAAACACATGGGTTTGAGGATTCAAGGCTTCAAACAAGAGTTTATATAGGATCTTAGGAGTCTTATGAATATTCTAAAACAGATTATGAGTTTATTGAATAAGATTATAAGCTTATTTGAGCTAAAATGGGACGAAATGGGTTGTTTAGGTTCGTACGCCTAGAAACGACTTCAAGGGTTTCTTTTTCTTGGTTCTTGGCTTCAATTCTGATCTTGGGGCTTCTCTTGATCCTCCTTGGTCTGCTTTGATCTTGTTAGAACTCCATTTGAGTGTGTATTGAAGTTTTGAGGTGTGATTGAAAGGGTTGCTTGGATTCGGCTTATATAGTGCTCAAAACCCTTGGTGCCTAAGTTTTCTTGGTGGTTAAGGGTCAAGGGCTATAGTTAGATGAATAAGGAAGGCTATAGGTGATTCATGTAAGCTAGGAGAGTAGCTATGCAAGGTGGTGAGGATGTATGGGGGTTCGGCTGCCATAGGGTGACAAAGAGGCGTTTATTTACTTGGTGGGCAAGTGTGGTGATGGAGGTGCTTGTGTGCTTGCTTGATGACATAGTGGTGAGTTCATGGTGGTGCTTGAGAGGTGGTAGGATGCTAGCTTGGCTTAGAAATAGGTTAAAAAGAAAATAAAGGGGTGTCGGGTTGGTTTTGGTTTCGGGTTAGGATTTAGGGTTTTTAATTCGAGTTAAGGTTAGGGTTTAAGATAGTTTAATGTTAGGATTAGGGTTTAGGATTAAGGTTTAGGGTTTAGTTTTGTAAGTAATAAGATATCACTAACAATAGACATGATCCGGAGGCCGGGGAGGATAAAATAAATGTTTAGCCATATTATTAATGAGAGAAAAAGTGTAGAGAGAAGATGTGTGTGTCTAGAGAGAGATAGTCAAGAACACATACACTTTACAAAATGAATCCTCACCCCTCCATGGAAGTATGTAGGGGGTATTTATAGTTCAAATACAACTAAACTATACTAACCAGTCTAATCTAGTCCTTGCGTGTTTGACTATTATAAACTAATGTAATTCCAGATATGTCACCATATTTTAAGGCTAACAATCTTTCCCTAATATGTGGACATACGAAATTACTTACAATGTTCCTATCAGGTACAAATACAACACAAATAAAGTCTTCCAAAGCACTTCCAAAGCTGAAGATGTCTTTTGAGTTCTCCTGGTCTTAAAACTTGTACTCCAGGTTGGATCTTCATTGTCTTTACTTGAACAGGAACCATTGTAGTATGCATAAGTTGGATTAACTTCCCCCTAATTCATGCAGCATGTCTTGAAAAGCTTTCTTCTTAGACTTCTTTTTGGCGAAGTTTCTAAATCAGCTTCCCCCCAAACCAACATCCCTATGTTTCTAATACACTTGATGTAGCTCGAAATAGTTTATACTTGTCATTAAATGCATGTGAAAATTTTGTAGAGAAAACCCACCAACAACACTTGATTCTTGTCATTAGGGCTTGGTGAATATTCGTTTGGGGGTAAAGTGAGATAAATCTAGTAACAGTTCTTCTCCACGTAACCATAACTAAGTAAAGTACTTATACACTACTTCCACCTGGAAGTTGACACGATAACCATCAAAGTCAATAAGGTCTAGATGTAACTTTTTCCCCATGATGGTTGCGAAACTTCTGAAGCTTCCTTTGTTGTGTATGCACATTTTATCATAGAAGTTCTTATCTTAAGCATAAATTTGAGAATCAAACAAACCATTACTCTGTTTCAGAACGTTAGTGGGAGATGAAGCAAGAATCAAAAAAATTTGGTTAATCATGGTCTTGTATTATGAATGTGTGAAGAACTTTGAGATTTTGCTTAGAGACGTGTGAAGCTATCTTCTGCCACTTGGAATGGACATATAATATCCATGAGATTTGCTAATTACATCTCAACTTTAAACTCTCTAGCTAACTTAACCCTCCGCTATTTGTCGGCTATTGTTGGTACTCTGGCTGCAGTAAACCCGATATACCAAATTTGTAATAATGAAGCGTAAAATCCCCAATATTTGTTACTTAAGCTTGCACTATTCGTTGATTGAAGAATGGTGCAAGATTAATCTCTAAGTACTTATCACACACGTCCTAAAGTATTAAGAAGTTACAACACCTCTTGACATTATCCACATCGTCTCTGTGTGTGAACACTGAGTACTACAATGTAATCTTTAAGTGAAGTTAACCAGGGTCTGCTAGCCAACCACCCGATGTTGGGTTATAGATAATTAAGTTAATTCACTTAGTTGAATAAGTTTTAAAGAAGTCATCCATCGATAGATTGGTTTAAACGAAAAAAAATGGTAGCAAAATAAAAGGAATAGTCTCGATGATGAATTGAAATAAGTAGACCCTTCGTAAAAACCACTTCTAGCCAAATGAGGGGATACAATTAAACTCATGATCACTTGTCAGGGGAATCGAATATTAGCCGTTTGTCATTTTAGTGAATTATTCGGATCATTTTTAGTGTTAATATATCGTGTTTGTTGTGTTTTGTTGTTCAAGAATGTGTTTTTCAAACTAGGACAAATGTTGTGTTTGAATGACGTAACGGTATCTACATTTGTCTAATTAAAGCTTGTCGTGATAGAATTCTTATTCCTTCCCTGGCTTAATCCTAAATATGATTGTCTATATTTAACCAATTTATACAAATTAGTGTTATATGATTGGTTAAATTATTTTTTGGAGTATAATTCATCAGTCCATTTTTTTTCTTTTAAATTCTAGGCCATCATTTTATTATTAGTAATAACCAACGCCAGCAGCCCAAATGTTATAAAAAACCATGGGCTAATTAGTTTAATGACAAAAAACTCTGGTTTCAACATTATTTGTAGATATCGCGTCATCAAACCATATACCTTAAATACTACTCTAAAATATACTATATTAATTATAGGCAAACTATCCTAATCGGATTTATAACCGTCCTTTCTGCTCTCTTTTCTTTCTTTCTAGGCACGCAGTGATAAGAACATCCAAAGAAAAAAAAGTTATCATCAATTAACTGGGCCCCATCAATGATTTGATAATAAATATCAACCATCAATCAATAATCGTTCATCGATAAACAATATAACCGTAACCTCTTTTATCTGATTCGTCATTACTCCTTGGAGAAAATTAGAAGACTTGAGGCTTCAAGATCCTTTAGAGAGGTTCAGGTTGGGTCGTATTCATGAGGTTTTATTAGAGTCTTATATGACATCAAAGATGACTATACAATATTGTTTAGTCTTCCTTTTGAAGTGAATACTTGAAGAACGGTAGCATTTACAGATCGTGATGAAATATTTTCGTCTTCTTGATCTCTTGAAGGTCATGAATGAATTGTAATACACGAAAATGAATCTGAGATCTTTAGTATTATTTTTGAGTCTTGATATGTTTGTAGGAGATGGAGGATGGATTGAGTGATGGAATTTGTGACGATGAGGATGTAAGATTAGTTTAGTTGGGATTTCGTTGTTGTATATTATTTGTGTTGATGGGATAATACTAGTTGAAGGTGTGATGTTTGATGGTGTTGTTGATGATGATGTGTAGTTGATATATTGGTTTGGTTTTGTTGTTTTACAATGTATGTAATTATATACTTACATTTCTGTTTACATTTTGTTTGAGACTCGAGCCTGACTCCGTCAATGACTACTCTGAGTTGACGGTATCACTTGGTAAATCCGAGTTGATTTGGTTTGGGTTGGTGTATAATTCGGCTAGCGGCTGTTGTATCAGATGCCCCATGCTAAAGTGCTTAATTACACAAATAATTTACCTTAATAACGAGCTTAATGACCAAAAATCAGACAAAAACTGCCCAATTTTTGTTTTGCTTTTGCCTTTGTTATGTGCAGGAAGTGGATATAAAAAAAAGGACAGAAAACCAAGACCAAATGACAAACTGGCATGAATGGTGCAGATGTGCAAAATCAAGGCCAAGTCCTAAAAATGTCCAAAGTCACGAGTCAATACTGAAGACTAGATAGTCAAACGGAGCCGGGCTGAAGACTACTGTGGATGCATCTTAACCAATCAGATGGGCCGGGAAATCCCAATGTTTAATTATGAAGAACTGTCTGAGACTTTGAGGCCATATCCTTGCCAGTTAAGCCAATCTCAGCAATTGTACACACAAAACCCATCTACCTTATTGGGCATTGACAAGCAATAAACACACCTGTATCAATTGAGGCCACAAATAAGCCCACATCGTCTTATTGGGCCCAACACCAAGCCCAATTGGGCCCGAATACACAAACCAAGCTCAACAAAGCCCAAAATCTTTTTTAAAAACTTTAGTGGTTTAAATTGCCATTTTGAAGTTAGTTTATAAAAGAAAAGTTGGTAAAACAAAATGAAGGACTAAAAATGCAAATGGAGTTTTCCTTTTAGTTATAAAAAGAGGGACCACTTTAGTAATATCCCTAACTTCTTTATTTCTTTAGTTAATAAATCGGAAAGGACTAATTTTGTCACTTTTTAAAACATTGAGTAAAACTACTAAAATCGGTAGAAAGAGAAATGGAAAGATGAGAAAGAAGAGGTCTAGAATTGGCCCTTCTCCAAAATTTTGTTTAAACATGCAATCCATAAAACGTACACCCTTTCCCGCCAACCACACAGCCCTTCTCCAACAGTTTAGCCCCAAACCACCTCTCAAGTACCTACCACAGCTCACCCCTACCCTTTCCCCACAACCCAATTACCCTATAACCCCTTTCCAGTTCATTTCACTCATCCCCGTACCCCCCATCAATGGCTAAGATCAATAGAAGGCATATGGAGGGCTAGGATTTGCTCAGGATTGCATTGCACTTCACAAGAAACACAGCCCAAGAGCTTTGAGCCTCTATAAAAGAAGAGAGAGCAAGCCGAGACCACACACTTTTTTTTTATGTTTTAGTTTAATTTTAATTTTCAGTATTTCCTTTTGCATTATTGTACTCAGTTATCTTTTTTAAAGTTTATGTTGTAAGTCTCTTGGTTTTCAATAAAAAGATAAGAATTTTTTGTGATATTGCATTTGTGAAAATTCAAACTATAATTTAAGCTGTTTCATTCTGTTTAAATTGTATAAACATGTGGTAAAAGTCATTAAAGTTCATTTGTGATCACTTATATCAGCCCTCTTTTACCAAAAATCAGCCAAAACTCCATTTTTATAAAATAAGAGGGTGTTTGGTTTAGACCTTAAAATGGGTCAAATTGGGTTTTCCATGGGTGAACACCACTCAGCCAACTTTGGCTGAGTGTGTGAGGTTTATTGGGCCACTTTAAACACAATTTTTAGTGTAAAAATAATTTTTTATGCATCCTTTGGTTTCTGTCAAAATTTCTCATAAGCCAAATAGAGCTTAGGTGCTCCAGCTGTGTAGACAGCTTAAGCACACCCTTGGTGTGCTTATTTGAGTGTTACTAGCCCAAATAAACCACCCCTTGTTCTGTCTTTAAACTTGACCAAGTTTAAGTCAAAGTTGGCTTTGCAAATTTTTTAAGAACCACCAATTTTGAGACCAATTATCAGCAGGTTTTGCTCTTTTTTAAGCCCTCAAATCTTGGAAAGTAGCTTATTGTCCATCATTGTGAATCTGTCTTGGGTTGGTCTTGGCTAATAAGCTCTTTAGAGCTTATTGCATAAGCTCAAAAGAGACCCCTTGTTCACTGTTTTGAACCTCCCCTGGTGCTAGACCCCTATTTCAGCCCCCTTTTTATAGCTTATTTTGTATTAAGCTTTAGGATCTTTTTGCTTTTATTTGTAGCTTAATAATAGTTCTTTAATTCCCCAAACTTTTGTAGCTTAACTCCCCTTCTAGCTTAGCTTATTCTAGGCTTAAAGTAGGTGTTTTTCTGTTTTCTTTTAAAAACTGTTAATATAGCCTAAGTACTGCCCAGCTTATTTTAGGGCTTATTCTAGAAAACATAGCTTATTTAGGATTCCCTTTTCCCTAGCAGCCTATTTCCCTTAGTTTTATAGCTTATTGCTAGCTTAAATCCCAATAAGAAAGAAAAATAAGCTCATAAGCTTATTAACATTCTGTCAGCCCAAAAAGCTCATGTTTCTGGCTTATTTAGACCCTTTCAGCTTATGCACCTTTTATGAAAAATGCTCCCCTCAAACCCCTTAACAACATTGCTTTTATAGCTTTTTGATAATAA
>BQNB010117266.1:0-21202 GCA_026074375.1 Tanacetum coccineum
TAATTGGTTGATTCAGGAATAAGGGTATACTCGGTTACATTGTTTCAATTTCTACCGAAGTCGGTAGCCGCCACTCTTTAACCATTACCCTAGTTTTTTTTCTCTATACCGTACCAAATCTTTAACCTCAAAAACCTTCAATTATCAAATACATTGATCCATAAAATAAAATAAAGTCTACTGTTTCCAAAAAGAAGAAGAAAGCACCGTCATTTAAAGCTCCATCTGTGCAACCAAAGAAAAGAAAGATCATGGATGAATCAAGTGATGATGAATTTGATGATAATTTAATGATTGGTGGGATGAAGAAACCAAAAATAGCTTGATCAGGGCTTTTGGCATTTTGGCTGATGTGAAATAATGTTTTTTTTTCCTTTTCTAATTTACTAATTAAAAAAAATTATAGTTGTTCTATTGTTTGTTTGTTAGTCGATTGTTCGTACGGCTTTATTATCAGTCGACTAAAGTTGACCGTTGGTACCAGTCCCTAAAGTCGACCGTTGGTATGGTTTTGTTACGAGTCGACTTAGCCGACCGTTTGTACGGTTTTGTTACGAGTCGACAAAAGTTATGCCTTTATTACGTTAATGTTTTTTTTCTAGTTTACTACTCCAGTCCGAGCTTTCGCGATTTCGCGGGGGAGTATCAGTGGATAATAGGCCCAAGCCCGGTTTCTGGGTTTAGGGTATTAGGGTTTTACGGTGAATAATAAATCATAACCAACGGGGTTTTCATTATTTCAAACCCCGTAAGTTAGTCAACCATAATATTAGACACCACAAATAAAAAAACCTCAAACGCAAGAGTATTATTAATACCTTATAATAAGTTACTCTTACCGGTTTATTAAACATTTCACTAAGCTCTCATATTACACTACCAAAACTACACCAAGCAAACAAAATCAAAGTCCACATTATACAAAACCTATCCCCTCACAAAGTGGCTGCAAAATCGACACCGTCTTCTGAGACGGAGCGAACTTAACCAACTCTTTCTGTTGGAATTTATAATCATATTAACACATTAAAAATCACACAAGTACGCAACGGAAGATAAGGAACAAGTATAGTATAAATAATTAACATAAAGAATTACCTTATATACCTTACCACTTAACGGATATGATCAATCGGAAAAACCCCTGGAATTAGGGTTTATGAATCGAACCAATGAATGAAACAATAAAGATTCAAAGAGTTAAATCCTCTATGGTTTCACACACAACACGTTCTTTAGCAATACAATTAGTATGCTAGTACTTGGATCACGAAACAAGCAAAACACTTTTGTTCAAAAATCGAAACCCTTCACTTAGGGGTGTTCGACCGGTTTGAATAGAGGAAGAAGAATAAGAAGTTTAGCTTGCTAGGTTTTCCAAGGGATGCAAATAATGAACCAAGGGGTTCATTATATAGGCATAGAAAACTTGGAGTGCAAGATAAGCACTCCTTTTCCTTATCCAACACCTAGGTCGGCCGAATAAGGAGGTGGGGAGGTTTATGGATTGTTTCCTTTTCTTTGTTTTACACTAAAGTCCTTCTAGTTACATTTAACAAACGTTACTGAAAACCAGTTAAGTAACTATATTAGTTAACAGTCGTTTAGCTTATTTCGTGAATAATAATTAATATAATACACTAATATATTAATTATTTATTAATTGTATTTACGTGTTAACGTGTGTGACCACATAGGCTCACATAATTGTCTGGACATATATATATATTTATGTGATATGGACACATCCCAACAGCTCCCACTTGGACATGTCTTAATAAATACAATAACATTGGTAAGCGTCTAGCAACACGCCAATGCTCTCACAAATACCTGAGTATAGTTTTATAAAGTAACAGTTAAATGATTTATGCATTTACTATCCCTTTATTTCTGACACCGTGTTAAAAATGGATATGGATCTAGGTCATTCCATTAGTTAACGATCTGTTTATCATTTTGATTAATTAATCAAGATTACTAATTTAATCGAGTCTTGTTAAGATTAACATTGGGTGCGTCAAGATTAACATTGGGTGTGGCCACACAAACATCTGATTAATTGAACGAGGAGCCCAGTGGCATCATTCTTCAAAAGCAAGTTGAAGGAACAAATTCTTTATTGAATGCACGTGCCTCTCATGTGCTTCACAATACTTCTGAAAATAGTCCTTATTACTATCTTGTTCAGGATAGTGTTAAACTATATCAAAAAGTATTATCCACACATGAATGACGTACTTGCATCTCAAGTCTAAGGATTAGTAAAAGAAATAACTTACAAGATTCACTTGATGACGACGATCCATAAAGTGGTAATCTTGTTAGTTGGGGATGTCTGATATACAAACTTGTGAATATCATGTGAGTTTGACAGACACATCTTTTAATATTCTACGAATATTACCAATCATTCAAATTTGTCTTAGTTTAATCATATTCTCATATCATTGATTGATAATGGACAATTTAGAATAATAAAATTATTCAAGGATTTAAACATGCAAATATATGACACAATAATTATTAAATAAAAACAAATATATCAAATACTTTAATTTATTATAAAAATATAAATTGTTTAATATCCCTTATCCAAATACTAAATAGATCAATGCATGATGATCCTAGTTAAAGCATCATGCCTCAAGATACGACGATCGTACTTGCTGACAAGGCATAGATTTCATTAAATTCAACTAGGATTTGATCTTTTGGAACTTTGAGAATACTTGTTTCAATAATTGAGTTAGTGATGTTCTTGAATATATATATGATAATTGTCTGTACATGTTCACTCAAATACAAGTATTCCAATATTGGTACACAATATTCCATAAGGTGTGTGACATCATCAAAACACATGTTGGACATAATCATTTTTCACAGATTCTAAAAGTGTAAGCATTCTTATTCTTTAAAGTATAATGCAACTATGCTCTTAGTTGAGCACAACTAGTTCACATGGTCATCATCAAAGATGAAATCCTACCATGACTAGTATTGAGTGTCATCTCAATTAGACTAGCATCAGTATCTAGTAACAACACTATGACTTTATTATAATCCATAAACAATAAATATTTTTTTACAAATGTTTGGTGCCTTTCTAAACTCTAGAGTTGTTGGTAATGATAACTGCATCAAAACTATCACATAGAATATTCATTACTAGGAACGGTTTCAGGTCAGCAATGATTTTCTATTCCAAACAGATTCAACCAGAATGTTTGTACTACAATCATCTAAATGATTTTCTCTTAGATATCATTGGTGTCAAATCACCTTGTACTTATACAAGGTTTACAATTAACCCCATACATAATATGAATTACATGATTAATATCTCAGTTAGACTTAGGGTTTCAATTCATATTTACTCTCATCAAGTAAGATATATCCATTGAGACTTGCTAAATGATATTTCATGTTGTGCTAGATTTTATTAACCGCATATGTTGTTGGTGATTTTAGTGTCATCAACTATTTTAGGTAATTGCGATTTACTAGAGACCAATGAGATTTCATTTTTGGCTCAGATATGAGTTAGGAAAGTATGGAGTGCACACTCGTTGAGCTAATATGTTTTCGACCATGACAAAAATACGGGGGTCAAAGGGGTCACGCCCCTTTGCGGTGTCAAAGGGCAGCGCCTCTTGCGGGGTCAAAGGGTAGAGCTCCTTGCTTAGGTATTAAGGAAATTACCTTATTTTCCAGCCAAAACCCAACCAACATGCCTGTTGGTGATGAATCATGACTGTTGGGAATTAACCAACTTTAACTTACATATATGGTCCCCATCAAACATACAAAAACATATACAATTCTTCTATGTTCTTGCTTTGATCTCTTGTGCCTAGAATCAAAGTGTTCTTCTTGAATTATCCCGATAAGGATTTCGTGATACCCAGGCACCAATAGGGTCGAAATACTTTATGCGAAAAGTGAACTCAACACGATTCAAGTAAGATATCCAAGATTATCATCACACGCCCTAACCTGATTTCTAACAAACGTATAAAGTATTATGTAATAATCATGGCTGAAGGAAGTTCTGTGAAAGAGATGACTACTAACTTTGGGTAACTGGATAAGTTTGAAAGGCATGATTTTAGACGAAGGCAGAAGAAGATGCACTTCCTTTTGACAACTTTAAAGGTTGTGTATGTTTTCTCTACCTTGATGCCAGAGTTGTTGGAGGACGATATGGTGGAAGGAATCAGACGCAGATCAATGTGGGAGAATGACGACTGCAGAGGACACATACTTAATAGTATGTCTGACCCCCTGTTTGATATCTATCAGAACATGGAATCTACAAAGGAGTTGTAAGATTCTCTTGAATCCAAGTACATGGCAGAGGATGCTTCTAGTAAGAAGTTTCTTGTAAGTAATTTTAATAATTACAAGATGGTTGACTCTAGGCCTGTTATGGAACAATTCAACAAACTTCTTAGAATCCTTGGACAATACACACAACACGGTCTAAAAATGGATGAATCGATATTTGTTTCAAGTGTAATAGATAAGTTACCTCCTTTTTGGAATGATTTCAAACATAGTTTGAACCATGATAAAGATGATGTGTCTTTGGTTCAACTTGGTAGTTACTTGCGCATATAGGAGTCTCTAAGGGTGCAAGAAAGTGATAAGGGCAAAGGAAAAGAAATTGTTGGACCCTCAATGAATATGATGGAAGAGGGTGGAAAGAATAAAAACAACAAACAAAACAAAGGAAAGAAATGTGGTTTCAAGGATAATGGTGGTTTTGGTTCCAACAAGAAGCCGGAATTGGCGTGTTGGAAGTGTGGCAAAACTGGTCACTTTAAGAAGGATTGTCGTAGTGAAAACAAGAAGGATAACGCAAGTACTACTGGTTCCAGAAAGGGGTCTAAGGACCATTCCCAAGACCAAGGTCATAATTTAGTACATGTTTGGAACAAATTTATTAAATATTCTGTTTCATTAATTGCTGAAGCATTTTATGTGTAGGTTGATGCAATTACGTGGTAGATTGATTCTGGTGTCACAACTCATGTTTGTAAAATCATTGCTGGTTTAAGACATGTGAACCGGTGGAAGATGGATCTATTCTTTACATCGGTGATGATCATTTCGCTCATATTCATGGAAAAGGAAGTGTGGTGTTGGAATTTAGTTTTGGAAAATCTATTACTTTGTTTAATGTATTGTATGTACCAAAACTTTGTAAGAATTTAATTTATGGTCCTGTATTAAATAAGTGTGGATACAAACAAGTGTATGAATCCAATAAGTATATGTTAGCCTTAAAATATGTCGACTAATATGGAATTACATTAGTTCATAAAAGGCTTTACACGTAAGGACTAGAAATGACAAGTTGTATAAGCTAGTTGTGTCAAGACCTATAAATACCCATCCTATACTTCCATAGGAGGGTGAGGATTCATTTGTAATATTTCACATAAGGTGTGTGTATGTGTTTCTCTCTTCTATCACACACACACACACACATCTTTTCCTTTTCTCTCATCTTATGAATAATATGGCTACTTATTTGTTTCATCCTTCCCGGCCTCTGGATCATCTTAGTTAGTGATTTCTTATTGTGAACAATTGGCATCAAAGCTAACCGGGGGTGTTTTGTATTTGTGTTTGTTATTTCATGGCTGTCAGCTTGTTTTTCAGCTTATTTTCGTGGCTTATTTGTCCATAAAAAGCCACGAATAGAATATTTGTTGTTGGGTGTTTGTCTAGATCTGTCATGTTTGGGCTTATCGGTTGGTTATGGCTTATTTTCTGCTTATTTCGAGCTTTTTTGATAAGTTTTTTTGGGTTCCTTTATTTTCCAACACTTATCAAGTTATCTGGTCATGTCATATCACTGCTTATTTTGAGCTTATTCATGTGGGTAACAGCTTATTAATAAGCTTGCTATTTTGGCTTATTTTTGTGTCTAATTTGCACTTTAAACTGCTTATTTTGAGAACCTTTGAGCTCGATTAGTCACGGGTTCAAATCAGAGCAAAAAGACAAGGATCCAAAATTCTTAGATCTAAGTTTTGTTTGTTTGTTGACCCCAAAAAGTACAGGCGATTTATACATTCAGTAACACTAGGCGATTTATACCACCTGTACTACTCGGCGATTTATACCTCTGTGTTTATTTACCCTGACCAGACCGAGTCAACTCGGTAATTACCGAGTTGATCGGGTCAACTCACTAAGTCAAGTCAGTGTCAAGGTCAACAAAAAAGAACAGAAATGTAGAAAAAGGACAGACTCTTCATGTTCATCCACAAACCACTATAACAACATCAATTACAACAGCAACTCTAACAATAAATCCAATCAAAGTCTGCCTAAATCCCATCGTCACAAATAATACTATATCATCTCCATCTACTCACATGACTCGAAACATAAAAAACAACAAGATCTCAGTTTCATTTCATTTCGTGTGTTATAATCAACTCAAGACCCTCAAAAGATCAAGAACACGAAATAAAAAAAATATCATCACATATCTGTAAAGGTTATAAAACCTCTTTGATATATGAATATAAAGAAGATGTATAACAATCAAGTTATAATCTTTCTTTGCTTTGATTTCTAAAATCAAGAAAACAAAACCATCACCTACCTAATACCTCACCTAGAGACCTTGAAGCTGTTTGATATGTCAAAAGAAATGTTCCTTGTTTGTGGTTCGAATTAACAAGAGCTTTGCGGTTGCGAATGAAAAATAAGGGAAGAGGTGTGAGTGAATTAGGTTTATCTTAGGTTGGAAGAGGTGTTGTACTCGTATGATTTGAAGAGTGATATGAGATTTGATTTTTCTTGTTGTTACGTATGGAGAGGAAGATGGGGGCGTCTGAATGGGAGATTAGGGTTAGGTTATAAGAGACAAATTAGGGATTGGTACTCTTATATCCCTAATTCTATCTATGGACTGAGTACATGGAGTTGGGCCAGGATTTGTTTTTTTTTTTGAGCTGGTGAAGTTTTGACAGACCGGGCTTGTAGACAAAATTAGTGGGCTAGTCATAAGATGATGTTGGACTGTGATTTATTTTAATTGGGTTGTTAAGCATGGTATTTGTTGGATTACGTCGGGTACTAATACACTATCATGACAAGTTTGACTAGACAATGTTTGTTCGTTAATGACAATTCAAACAACATTTGTCCTAGTTTAACAACATTTGAACAACAACACAACAAACACGATACATAACACTAAAACGATCCTTATAAGATTTACTAAAATGACAAACGGCTATGAATTTGCATTAAAATGACAAGTGATCATGAAGTTGATTTGGTATCCCTTATTTGAGATTGAAGTGGTTTCACAAAGACGTATACTTATTTAATCATCAAGACTTCCTTCTACTTTCTACCCCTTTTCTTTAAACCCAATTTATCAATTGATGACTTGCTTGAACTTATATAGCTTATGATTAAGACTTGAATTATCTAGTTTCCAGTAGTCGGGGTGGTTGGTTGAAAACCTAGTTAACTATCACTTAAAGGAGTTACGTTGTAGTACTCAGTGTCACACGCAGATGTCGATGTGGATAATTTCAAGAGGTGTTGTACTTTTTATACTTTTGATGGTAGGTATAGGGTACTTAAAGGTTTGCTTCTGCACCGTTCTTGAATCAACAACAGTGCAAGCTTAAGTAACAAATTTGGAGATTTTACTTCATTTTCAAGTTTGGTATATCGGGTTTACTTCACCATGTGGTCACAACAATAGCCGACAGAATACGAGGTTGGTAAGTTAGCCAGAGAGTTTTTTGGTTGAGTTGTAATCAGCAATTCTGACAGGATATTATTGTGCTATTCCAAGACAATGGTACTTCACAGCCTAAGCAAAAAATTTAAAGTTCTTCAACGACATTCATAACTTTTCAAGATTTGTGCTTATGACAAGAACTTCTCGAGTATATGAGCGAACACAATAATGATGCTTCTGAGAGTTCGAAACCATCATGGGGGAAAATATGTACTTTGATGTTACCGGTTTAACTTCTAAGAGGAAGTAGGGTATTCTACTTCACTTAGTATGGTTTGTGTGAAGTAATCTACATACGTGAGAAGAATTATTGATGATTTCTTGCATGTACCCTCAAACAAATATTCACCAAGACCTAATGACAAGTAGCAGTAGTATTTGGTGTGGTTTTTCTTCAACAAAATTTTGCTATGCATGTTAATGACAAATAGAAGATGGTTGAAGCTACATTAAAGTTTCAAAATCTGCTAAAGATAGGGATGTTGGTTTGGGGGAAAGCTGATTTAGAAACTTCGCCAAAAGGAGTCTATGAAAAAAAAAGATTTTCAAGACATTTTGCATGAATTATGGGGAAGTTAATCTAACTCATGCATACTATAATGGTTCCAGAACAAGTAAAGACAATGAAGATCCAAGCTAGAGTACAAGTTTCAAGACCAGGAGAACTCAGAAGACATCTTCAGCTTTAGAAGTTCTTTAAAAGACGTTATTTTTGTCGTATTTGTACTTGTTAGGAATATTGTAAGTAATTTCGTATGTCCACATGTTGGAGGAAGATTGTTAGCCTTAAAATATGTTGATTAATATGGAATTACATTAGTTCATAAAAGGCTTGACACGTAGGGACTAGAAATGACATGTTGTATAAGCTAGTTGTATCAAGACCTATAAATACCCCTCATATACTTCCATAGGAGGGTGAGGATTCATTTGTAATATTTCACATAAGGGGTGTGCTTCTCTCTTCTATCACACACACATCTTTCCTTTTTCTCTCATCTTATCAATAATACGGCTACTTATTTGTTTCATCCTCCCCGACCTTCGAATCATCCTAGTTAGTGATTTCTTATTGTTAACAATACATTTAGGAACCAAGTAAATCACTTCACTTCAATAATGAAAACCAAGAAAATAAGATAGGAGATGAGAAGAAAAGTAGAGATAAGTTTAGAGAGAGAGTAGAGCAAGAAAGAGAGATGGTTGTATTCTTGCAAATGTGAGAAGATACAAATGAGAACCAACATCCTCTCCATCCTTGGAGAGGGTATAAATACTACCAATAGGGTCAACCTTAGTAAGGATTTCTTTGGGCCGTATGATTTAATGTCTTGGGCCGGGCTCGGGATTACTTTGGGCATTAGCCTGATACATGTGCAATATTAGATTACATTAAATGAGCTTTTTACCCTTTCTAGACTATTACAATATTTGCTAAGTAAAGACCTCGATTCCTTGTTTGACTTAATAATTTAAGGCTAAAAATCTCCTCTGAAGTGAGGTTTCCTTATGGAGGTATCCTGTAGATTCTGAGCTTCTATGTACACAAACATATTTGAGGCTAACAATCTCCCCTAATGTGTGGTCTTCGAATTCTCTAGTGTGAGATCTTGAATCTTGCTTCATTGGACTTTGTTGAGATTGCTTTGTCTTTGAGTTCTTGAGTCTTTGTCTTGGTCTTTATCTTGTTGTAGGCTTGTTCTTTCATGCTGTGTGATCTTTGATCTTGATCTTTTGTCATTGTCTTTTGACTTGTCTTTAGTTCTGAGATCTTTAAATATTTTCCTTGTATGTCTTGCGATCTTGTGTCTTGGTACCAACATGCTCATAGTTTGCATCATCTTGAAAGCTTGTTAACAATCTCCCTTGACATCACTGTCTTGAAATTCTTGATATCTACAAGGAAGATCTTGAATATCAGAGTATGCGGAAGTCTTTATCTTTAATTCTTGAGCTTTCTTGATACTTGAATCTTGATGCTTATAGTATGTTTTTATAGCCTGAGTATGAGCATGTGGTAATGAATTGGACTCTGCTAGAATGAGGCCGTTACTCCATCGTCAGTACCTGCATTTGAATGTTAGTGATAAACAGCATATATGGACGAATTTTGTCTTTGTTATTCGTCAATTTCGGTAACGTTAATCTTCGGTTCCGTGAGGACCGTTTTTCAGTATGAATATTGTACCTGTGATCAGGTAGATTCAATTTAATAATAATCTCCTTGATAGGTTGTCCAGCTCAAAGTGTTAGATCCTCTAACGCGAATGCATTAGATTAACCATACTTGCTTGTTCTCATTACCGAAACGTCTCAAAGTAGACAACACGGTAAGAGTGAATCAGATAGTTACTTTCTTTCTGATTGAGTCGTCAATTCATTTACTGGACTAAAATCGATATCCAGTTGACACGAGCTTGATTCATATAGAATCTTGCAAGTCACCTACCGAAGAGCTTATTTGATGATGGCTCTAGAAGGATTTCCATCGTCACTGTAAATACTAAGGAGTATCACTCTGATGTTCTAGAAAAATCACAAGGATAATGCGTAGGACTCTTGATAACAGCTTGTGAACTTAATGGTGTTCAACATGTTTTTGTCTTGGAATGTGTCCTAATGAGATTTATTTTATTGATCTCTTGGCTCTAGACTCGATTAGTGCGTTTCGGTTTTAGTAATCAGAGGCTGGAGCAGACTGCCACCTTTTCAACATTAACTAACTCGGAGTGAGAAAGTCAATAAAAGTCATGTTGATCTCCGTGAGAAATGAGACAAGTATCTGTTGAGAGAAACTTGAATGGCTAGGAAGGGTTGTGCAGTGCATCACTGGGTCCATAATGTCTTATCTTCAATACTAGAATTCATCTTTGTGTATCTGATAGATTATGTATTGACCTAGTTTCTGCCTAAAGTTGTATAAAGGGCTTCTTTCTTTAGACCATTTATCCATACATTTCTTTTTCATTCTTCAACCCCCTCGATGCTTATCAAGACGTCATTACTAACACCTTGTTGTGATTGTTCCAGTGTTAGCTCAATCTTAATCGAAATTATTCCCATTTCTCATTCTTCTCCAATCATACCTAAGGACTACTATTTCTAACTATGTAGTGTCCTTGGGTAGATCCCTCTGGTTTTGGTTGGATCATAGGACTAATACCTAATCTAACCACCTTATGACTTCAGAATTGTCATGAATTGAGATGTTGTTGGGTATTTGATCTTCACCATAAAACCATTGAAAAATCAATCAAATTGTTTGATAGAATATCAAAATCGTTTAACACTTTGAGAGTTTCATCTTTTGGAAAAACTCCCCCTTCACACGTGCATCGATAAACGAAAGTGTTTTGCGTATGTGGGTAAGAGTATAAAGCACTTTGAGTCTTAAGATCACTTATTATTTTCTAGATCACATTTTAATTACATTTCTCCCCTTATTTTAAATACTAAATCACTTAGTCTTTGAAATACCAAGTGATTAAAATTTGTCATGAAAATTATGTGGGGAGAAAAAATGTTACAATATAAATTATGTGTAACTTTTTCTTCTTAGTCCCTCTCTATTTTACATATGTTTGACACCAAAAAAAATGATACCAAGTTGTAAAATAATATAAAATTGAGGGTGAGATAGTGTTGAGCACATAATTTTTTAAGATTATGAATTGTCATTGAAGAACTCTTGAAAAATTAAGCTCAAACACTGGATCATCTTATAACAAACATTCTATTGAGTTGTCATTATTATTACTGAGTTGTTATTAAGATTATTTTTTATAATGTTTTGAATACATAAGAATTTTCATGCGATGATGTATCCAAAAATATTAAAACTTTGTTTTTCAAAAAACTCCCCCTCAAAAATAGAACCAATTGTAATATGGTCGTCTTTTATAGCTTTTTGAGGGATGTAGTGTTGAACACACAATTTTGAAAGATTTTGAATTGTCATTGAGAAATTCTTGAAAAATTGTGTTCAACTCTTTGAAAAACCACATGTTAGAAGACTTCTCTTCTAACGCTAAGGATAAGCGCACTTATGGGTACACAGTCCTTTTCTTGAGCTCAAAACTTTGAATGTCTTGTAAGAACAGCTTAAGCCAAGAAAATTTATTTTCTCGTTGTTAGGATAAGTTATCTTTGAAGATAAACTTTCCTTTATTTGAAGTCCGGGTTATGTACTGATTTGCACATAAGCCATTAAGAAAATTAGAAATGACATGTTTTGAAACTTTTGAACTCTTGCTCGAACTTCATTTACATACCCATGTGAATATTAATCGACATTTCTAGTTTGTTATCGATTCCAAGAGACATTTCGAGAAGATTCTTTTTGGTATTTTTAAATTTTCTGATTTTGTATTTTTATTTTGAAATTTTATATTTTTGTTTTTGTTTTTATTGGTTTTATATTTTTATATACAAAAACTAAAATAAAATAAGTAAAATAAAAATCAAGAAGTAAGTAAATTTCGAATCCCCTGAAAATTTTGTCTAGCAGATATCTCTTGTATCAAAGCTATCCCATGTAACCTTGGTCTCCCAGATATCACATTTTCTTTTATCCATGCCTTGATTCTGTCTTTCTTTAGATTGAAAGGAGTACCTGCACTCAAATCAAGATTTTGTTCCTCCTGAACATTGATGATGTACCTACACTTGAATCAAGAGTTTGTATGCATTCATGAAGATTAGTGATATCTGTATTGGAACCATGTGAGGGTTCGTTGTCAACCTTGGTTGTGTTAGATTCGAATATCTTTCCTGTAGGAATCCAACTAAGACCAACAGTTTTGAAAATTATACCCGTAGGTTTCCACCTAAGACAAGATCTTAGAAACGTTTTCTCATGCACAACAGAAGTCTTTTTTATTGAAAACCTATGTCTTGTAGGGATCTGTCTTTCTGGTTTCTTTGCAATACTTATCTGTTCTACAGGTTTGTATGTTTGTATTGTCTTATGGGATGGTATCTTAGCACGTGAGTTAACCTCATTCAAGAATTTCATTGCACAAGTATCATGATTTGCATTAAAGACATATTTTTGACATGTCAAACAAACAAAGTGTTTGAAGTCTGAGAAAATCTAGATTGAAAGGAGTACCTACACTTAAATCAAGATTTTGTTCATCCTGAACATTGATGGATGTACTTGCACTTAAATCAAGAGTTTGTATGCATTCATGAAGATTAGTAATATATGTATTGGAACCATGTGAGGGTTCGTTGTCAACCTTGGTTATGCTAGATTGAAATATCTTTCCTGTAGGAATCCACCTAAGACCAACAGTTTTGAAAGTTATACCCGTAGGTTTCCACCTAAGACAAGATCTAGGAAACATTTTCTCATGCACAACGGAAGTCTTTTTTATTCAAAACCTATGTACTGTATGGATCTGTCTTTCTGGTTTCTTTGCATTACTTATTTGTTCTACAGGTTTGTATGTTTGTGTTGTCTTATGGGATGGTATCTTAGCACGTGAGTTGACCTCATTCAGGAATTTCGTTACACAAGTATCATGATTTGCATTAAAGACACATTTTTGACATGTCGAACAAACAAAGTGTTTGAAGTCTGAGAAAGATTTAAAATTCTTAGAGTGTTCTGCTATGGGCACAGTCTTTATAGTTACGCAACTACTCTTAGATGCAGGCCAATTCCTAGAGTTTTGGTTATTGATCATAGGTTTTGGTTTGCTACCATTAGGTGTGCTTGGTGATCTAGCAGAAGGCATAAGGTCTTGAATTCCTACCGCTTTATTGTGTCTTTTTCTTAGCTTCTTCTAGGTAGTGATTATGAACTATATCCTTTGAGCTATACCTAGATAAGCTAAGTGAAATCATGTGATGAGAGTTTATAAAAGCAGATTCTTGAACTTTAGGCAAATAATAAGGAGTGACTAGTCTTGACAAATAGTTATTCACATCAGCTTGGGAGGCAAACCATGGTTTTGAAGATTTAAGTCGGTCAGATTTAAACGTAGTCTGTTGTCTAACAACGGATTGGTTTCTGAGTGGATGTAAAATCGGTTTCCCCAAGATTGATGGTTTTGAAAACTTAGTATTCACACTATTTCTTGTTAATTTTCTTAACTCATTTTTAATGCTGCAATTGCAAACCCCTTTTCCTAAAGTTAAGCTTTGAACTTAGTGTTTTTAACAATCAAAGAAGTTGTCTGTTCTATAGTCTTAGTTCTCGTTGCTTTGATAGAATCATACATTACTTTGTAATGCTTTTTCAATGTCTCATTTTCCTTACTTAATTTAGCCACTTTATGTTCCAATTCGATGTTTATTGTTTCAATTACATCTATGTCATTTTTAACTTTGCCTTCATTACTTTTCTCTTTCAAAAATTGACTTTGTTGCCCTGATTTTAAAACATTGTTGTGCAATTGTAGTTCAAGATTAATACAATGTGCTTCGAGTTTTGAAAAATCTTTTTGAAACTGGGCAATGGTCTTTTTGAGACAAGTGTTTTCGGACTCAAGAGATTGATTTGAGAGTTTGGTTATATGGATATTAGTTAATTTAGTATGCAAAGGACGTTTGTCATGATAATGTTCAGCATTCTGGTCAACCTCTCCTTCATTATTGAATCCAAGTTGCTCAGTATGTTGTTATCATGTAGCAAATACATTATTATCAGTAGTCAATTGTACCTCAGCCATTGGCTCTTCATCATACGGGTTTGATATCTGCATCATCAGTATCTGCATTATTCCCTGAATTATTTCTTGTATCCTGCTTTCCAGATTCGGTCCCACCGCTTTTTATGTCAACCAAACTAGCATCCAATTCTTTACTCGTATCAACCTTTTCCTCCATTTTCTGCATCTGTCTTTCATTCACCCTGCTATCATACTCTCTTTTATGCAGTGCTCTTTTATCAATCGACTTCTTAACAGATTCCATGTGTTGGATCAGTGTATCACGGAATTGTTGAACTGCGAGTTGAGTGTATTCTAGAAATTACTTGCGTGTCATTATACCATCATCATCATCTAAAGAAATCCATGACTTGATGAACTTTTGACACTGTGTCTCTAGTACTCTAAAAGCAGCCATGGATCCAATTTCTTGAAATTCATCTTTGTCAAGTTGCTTTTCTAGTTGATCCATGTTTAAGAACATTGTGCCCATGAAAATCTGAACATCTTGACAAAAGAGTTTTGCAAATCCCCATTTGAATTCACACTCGGTTCGAGTTCCTTTTAAGTCGTTGTTTGAAAGAAGCTTGAGGTGTGAATGAAGTAGTCAAAAAAATACCATGCAACTCTTTTTTGATTTGTCTTGTATTTGTTGCATCTGTTGTTCTTCTGAATTCGAACACGAAAATAAAGTATCTTTCATTTTCATTTTACCGTGATGTGAAGTGAAAATGATTTGTAGGATCTTAAGCAGGTAAAGTGATGTTGTTGTGGTTTTGATTTTGTGAATTGGTGTTGTTATGAAAGTACTTTGTTTGTTTGATGAGTTAATGGAGAACTAACAATGAAATTATGAAGTCAGTAAGGGTTCTTTGTTGTCAAGGTTAACAATCGTTAAAGGTTTGTACAAATAAGGACTAACAATGCAACACTTTGGTAAGAAAGGACTAATGGTGAAATTGCTTTGTTATGAGGGATTAATAGTGAAAAAGGCTTGAAAGTATCTTAAATATTAAAAAGATAATTTGAACTTTTAACATGAACCTTTCAAAATTAACTTGAACCTTCGGATATCTATTTGAACTTTTGTGTTCACCCCTTTCAAAATAAATGAAGTAAACTAGTACATTTGCATGTAATATTGAATTATATGTCATCTTCTTCATTGCAACGTAACAGTAGGGTTTAAATTTTCAAAATCGTTGCGAGATGATTCAATATAAACGAAGCACGTCGCGATGATCGTGGAAGAATCGCGATGTTAATGGATGTACTTAAAGGACCCGCGAACGATGAAACTCAAAATCGAAAAACCCAAAACAAGTCAAAATGAACCACGTATAAATTGCCTGAGTTACCACGTATAAACCGCCTAGACTTATGTATAAACCTCCCAAAGTCATGTATAAATCGCCCAGACTGATGTATAAATCGCCTAAGCCAGACTCATGTATAAATCACCCAGACTTATGTATAAATCGCCCAGAGTCATGTATAAATTGCCCAGGTATGTTTCAGTTGTACTATTTTGTCTTTTTAAAAAAACCCAAATCGTCCTTTCCTTCTTTACCATTGATACCAACAAAAAAATAAGCCAACCAAAAAGCTTTAAAGCACTCGAAATAAGCAGTTTAGAAAATGAAATAAGCCACAAAAAGAGTAACCACAAGAAGCTAGAACCAGTTTTGTTACTTCTCGTTTTTGAAAAAGACGATTAAAACCTAAATAAGCTAGAAGTAAAGTCGTGACAAAAGAAGCTGTTATAAGCTTTCAATAAGCTGTTGACAACCCACAGTAGCCACGAAAAAGAAAAACAAGTAAGCTACTTAAAGGTTGGTAAATGAAAGTTGTTGGAATATGGTAGTTGGATTCGCATGTTATACAACTAGAAGTACGTGAGCCTATTGGGGGCACAAACGTTAAGACACGAAGAGTACGTTTATTAAACATTAATATATTTATTTATTATTAAGGTTTAATATACTTCACGAATGTTTTTAAATAATCGTTAGTTACCATTATTATTTTATAACTAACTTAACGGATATTTAAATATGAAAACCAAAGGGACTAATATTGACAAAACCTGAACCCTATGGGAGTCTAATGTTGGCCGATCCATGTAAGGGTTCTAGAAGGCTTTTGGGATCAATATTAGGAGATAAGGAGGAGGTGTTGTGATAAGGAAAGAATTGGAGGTTTCCTAGTTTAACTAGGACTAGGGTTAGGTGCATATATAAACACCCACCCTTAGCTTATAATTCATTCATTCACAAGATTCACAAAAACCAAAAATCAGTTAAATAGTTTCGGTGCTTCTCCTTTTCCCTAAAAACAGATCGAACCAAAATCCTCTCTAGGATTTTAGGTTCTTGTTTCCTTTCCTTGCGAATTCGATAAAAACCATAAAAGGGTTTTTAGGTGCGATGTAACACCCCCATTTTTCACATATTAGCGGAAGGGTCATTTGGGGTGCTACGTCTTAATACAATAACTCAAGCATAGAAAACGACTCGAAAAGAGACGTTTTTAAATATAACCATTCGAAATAAAAGTTTCACAACAAAGGTCCCAAATATTTTCATAATCAATACATCATTTTCAAATATTTTCTTCGAATGATTTTCTTTAAATGGGCCTTCAAAATATTTATTTCATTAGCTTCTCCAAAATCTTCATCACCGAATTACCTTCAAGGACCTGAGATAAAACATGCTAAAAAGTCAACAATAATGTTGAGTGAATCCATAGAGTTTATATATATATATGTATATATATATATGTATATAAAATATTTATTTCATTAGCTCCTCCAAAATCTTCATCACCGAATTACCTTCAAGGACCTGAGATAAAACATGCTAAAAAGTCAACAATAATGTTGAGTGAATCCATAGAGTTTATATATATAATAAATTCTGAACACAAGTATCATTTCTCAAACTCATCAAGACATAACGATGTGGATCAGACAAAGTTATAGGGGGATTATTATAAGCCTCATGACATTGAACGTTACCATATAATAAAAATGCCCACTATACACCCTCGCTATAAGTGCATATTACTCTCTATACAACGCATCCGTAGTGTTATTTTCCTGACACGAGACGATAGCCATATAAGTACCAAAAAAGAATTGAAAATAAGTAACATGACGATAGCCTGTCATCACGGTATTAATAGGTTTGCACACCTCCAAAGTAGTACTATTTTTCCTGTATAAGCCGTCTACCATTACCCGTAAAGTTAACAATTTTCATGATAATCCGCGGGTCTTTTGAATCTATCGAGTTAATCTAACTTATAATAATCAAGGCTACTAGCATACATTCGGTCACCTTGTGTTCTATTTAATTAACAACAAGCATGTTATCCTCCTCCATCGCGGGTTATAAAACAATGTAAAGTATCAAAAAGCGAGGCTATTAACTCACAAGTGATGTCGAAGAGAATTGCGATAATGATAAATAACTTGCGGAGTAGCTGCAGTCATTCAACCAATACCAATACAATTAGTAACTGGTCTTAGTTTCTAAGTCGAATTAATTAACGAAAACTCATAAATAAAAGTAAATATTATATGTATACATGTATTTAACATGATGATCAAGTTTATATGATGTAAGTATTTTAATACTAAGCTTTTCTTAATTTTTAATTTGTTCACTTTTACCATTTCAACTAGTATTGTCCATGATTAGCTTCAAAAGCCCATAAGCCCAATAACCAAGTCCATTAAGCTCTTTTTATGGATATTAATCATTTTAAAGGACCAGATCTTAGTCCCATTATATGGGTCCAAGTAAGTTGGGCCTAATGCTAAGTCCATATAGTCCATTTTGTTTCATTGGGCCTAGTGGTCCAATAAGCCTTACGGGTCCATTTTAGCTAGTATACAACTTTTATTATAAGTTTTCGGGTTCTCGGGGTCAGGATAATTTTATTATCAGTTTATTAGCCTTTTAAAACTCCCAAGAAGTGGGTCCTACCACCTCGGGTTTTAGTCATAAAACCATTTTACATAATATAGAGTTCGGGTTTTTAGGAAAATTTGTATACTTTTGTGTTACGAAAATAGTTGTAATTTATAAACCGTAAATAGTATAATTTATATATTTATATGATTGGCTTCATATTTAAGTCCACTTTACAGATATAAACCCCTTTTAGTTCATCTTTTAGTCATAGATATACTTATGGTTACTTATATACATAAAGGTCATGTTACAATTTCGGACTAAAATTTCACTTTCACCATTTTTTACGCCATTTACAAACCGTAAAGAGTTGGTTGACCATCCAACTGATTTAGAATCTACATGACTTTAGCTACAACCCATTGTTTTCACTTTTGAAATGGTTCAGTTCATAAATATGACTTTTTACACAATTTGTACAGAAAGGTCCAGAATTGACTAGTTTTAGTGTTTTGACCATAACTCATTCATTATTTACTCTCTTGGAATCATCCAATTTGCCAAATGTTTATAAGAGATTTATCTATGACCTCATGCTATCAAATCCAACCTCAAACCTACTAAGTTTTATAAAACTTACTGTTCATTACAGCCTATGAGTTTTTATACTTTTCTCACTAGTTTTAATGGTCATTCTTGTTAGATCTAACCTAGATCTATGCATGCATTAACACTTTTATTCCTTGATCATCATACATCATACATATACATATACATTTAGAAATCAAAATAAAACATAATAGGACTCATTAAATTTTACCACAAGAAAAGTGTAGACAATGATCAAATGATCAAAATAAGAATAAGCTTGATGAAGGCTTCAACTCCAAGCTTAATCTTCACTCAAAAATACTATTGACCACCATTTTCTTTACCCAAATGACTTTATAAAAACCCTTGTAACTTCAGCCCCAAAGTGTACAAAACCTTCCTTGAAAACCCTTCTTAATCACTTCCAAAGTATAAGGATTACACTAGGTAGTCATATTCACTAGTGTTCTTCTTTACTTGATCTTCAAAAATTATAAAATGGGTGTTTGTGTGGAGATTTTAGGATGGCAAGGAGGAGGAAACAAGAAAGTGTGTGTGAAGTTTCACTAGCATTATGGGATGTGAGAGTGTGGTTAGGCCTTTTGTATGAGTTGAACATGCATTACATGCATTTGACTAGGACAAGTGTCCTAGTCTTTGCTTCATCTTGTGACACGCCACAAGGAGGTGAGATTTTCACCAATTTGTGTTTTATTAATGATATATTTGGTGTTTAGTGTATAAATTTTAAGATAGGTAGGTAGTTTTGAGGCTAACGGGTACTAGCGAAAAATATTCCGAGAGTTAAGGCGGAACCACGAAGTGAAAACGATCAAAATAAAAATAGTTTTACATCGTACGGGTAATTTTTCTGAAAATTTAATTTACGTAGAGTACAAGACGAATAATAATTATAAACATTGCTCGTAAAGATTTTACGTAAAATACGAAAAATGCACGTAATATGAAAAATAAAAACGAATGTAATAAAATTATTTCTATGGCATTTTGGAAATATAAACGTCGATGCTTAACGTAGAATTCGCCGGTTCTTTGTAAACGTCACGTAAATTACAAATGTAAGCCCTAATTCTCCCGATTAGTCGTGAGTTCATATCTCAACATAAAAATGAAAATTATAATTAATACTCGAGAATAAAATAACGACCTAAAATTGACGGATTGTCACATCATTTCCCCCTAAAAAGGGATCTTCGTCCCTGAAGATCAATTCATCTTGCCGCTCGCTTC
This sequence comes from Tanacetum coccineum, assembly GCA_026074375.1. Taxonomy (NCBI): domain Eukaryota; kingdom Viridiplantae; phylum Streptophyta; class Magnoliopsida; order Asterales; family Asteraceae; genus Tanacetum; species Tanacetum coccineum. The sequence continues at coordinate 20,202 of BQNB010117266.1, forward strand.
TTATTAAAATCAAAGAGATGAGGGTATTTCTTCCACATTTGATCCTCCCTTTCCCAAGTATATTCCGGTCCACGACTCGAATTCCATCGAACTTTGACTATAGGGATCCGACTTTGCTTAAGTTGTTTCACTTCTCTATCCATGATTTCAATGGGTTCTTCGATGAAATGCAACTTCTCGTCGATCCTTACTTCGTCGAGTGGAATGATAAGATCTTCATCTGATAAACATTTCTTTAAATTCGACACATGGAATGTATTGTGTATTCCTTGAAGCTCTCGGGGTAATTCCAGTTTATATGCCACCGGACCTACTCTTGATAAAATCTTGAATGGTCCAATATAACGGGGACTTAATTTCCCACGTTTCCCAAATCGAACAAATCTGTAACACCCCTGATAATATCACAACGCAGCGGAATACCACATTGGGGTGCTACTTCATAGTATAAAGTACAAGTTACAGAAAACGACCTCAAAAGAGACGTTTAATAAAATGTCACATTCGATTAAAATAAATCAAAGTAAATTGAGGTCCCAATAATTTGCTTTTAATAAAAATTACAAGAGTTCAAACATGCAACGAATGCAATGTCAAGTAAATGAATTAATATATTATCGCATTAAGCTCATGCCACTGAAATGTTAACTAAGCATATAAAATATGCATATAATTTACCCCTACAACTAGGTAATATTGCAATATACCTTAAGAAATTCTCAATACATAATGTCCTTTAGGGGTGATCACGCCATGGATGTCACAACCCCAGACAGGGCAGTCACGACCTAATAGATCTACTTTATGTATTAGCGCTCACCCATCATAGGCAATTGACAGTGCATAAAATTAGGGGCCTTTTTGCAATAGGTACTCATGCAGATAAACTCATAATCGGGTCAAGCATAACCTTCAAACACTTGTGTCTAATTTAAAACAAGTAATATGTTCAAAACTCTTGGTTTTGTAAATAGATATTCAATGATCTCAAATCGTGCAGT
>BQNB010117267.1:0-21202 GCA_026074375.1 Tanacetum coccineum
CCTTATTGGGCTTGAAAAAGCCCAATAACCAAGCCTGTACCTTATTGGGCCTTAAAAAGCCCAATAACTTAAGCCTAAACCTTATTGGGCCCAAACCCAAACCCAGTGGGCCCAATACAAGCCCAATACAAACCCAAGCCCAACAAAAGCCCAAAATCCTTTTTTATAAAACTTTAGGGGCTAAAATTGCCAAGTTTGAAAGTTGTTTTATAAAGAAAAATAGAAAAATAAAACACAAGGGCTGAAATTGCAATTTTCCAAAAATACTTTTTACCCTTTTTAGTTATAAAACAGCAGGGACCATTTTTGCAATTTGCCCTAACTCTTTTTAATTCTTTAGTTATAAACCACAAGGGCCAATTCTGTCACTTTCCAAACTTGGGTTATAACTGTTTTCGGCTTAAGATAGAAATGACAAGAGAGAAAGAGTTGAGGGACTCTTTTTGCCTCTTCCCCAAACTTTATGTTTAAACCTGCGAACCACCCCTGTACATACCCCGTACCCGCCAAAATCAAACCACCCCCTTTCCCACGGTTTTCTCCCAATACCACCTCTCCAGTACACTTTCCTACATCCCCATACCATTTCCCACCTTACCCTGCCCCATTTACCCCTCCCACTTGGAAAACACTCAACCCGAAGCACCCTTTCAATGGTGAGATTGTATTCAAGGCAAGCGAAGGGCTAGGATTGCATCAAGAGTTTCTACACTTCACAAGAAACACAACCCAAGTCCAAGTAAAGGCTGGGAGCTGCTATAAAAGAGAAGAGAACAAGCAAAAGAAAAAAAATCCCGTTTTTTACTTTCTTAGCTAAAATTTTAATTAAGTTTGTTTTAAAATCATTGTACTCAGTTTCTTTTCAAGTTTTTATTGTAATACTTTCAGTTTTAATAAAAGTTAAGTGTGTTTGTGAAATTGCATTTGTCGAAATTTGAAATATAAATTAAGTTGTTTAATCCTGTTTAAACTTGTGTAAGAATGTTTTAAAGTGATTAAAACTCACTTGTAATCAATTATCTCACCCCTTTCTTCACTAAAATCAGTTAAAAATCTTTTTTTTACATATTAAGGGAGTGTTTGGTTTAACCCCAAAATGGGTCAAATGGGTGTTGTTGTGGGTCAAGCTCACTCAGCCAACTTTGGCTGAGTGTGTAGGCTTTATTAGGCCATTTAAATCACCATTTTTAGTTTAAAAATAAGTTTTTGTGCCCTTTCTATAATCTGTCAAAATTTGAATAAGCCAATATGAGCTTAAGTGCTCCAGCTGCTTATGCAGCTTAAGCACATTGAGTTTGTGCTTATGGGTGTTGTTTCTAGCCAATTTACCAACCCCTTGTTGCTGTCCCTTTAATTTGACAATATAAGTCAAAGTTTAGCTTTGCTTTTTTTTTGAAAACCCCCATTTTCAAGCCACAAAACCAGCAGGATTAAGTCCTCAAATATAAACCAAATTTTGAATATAAGCTTAATTACATGTCTTGTTAATCTGTTTGTGACTGATTTTAGGTAATAAGCTCTTGAGAGCTTATTGCATAAGCTCAAAAACTACCCCTAGCCACTGTTGCACCTTCCCCTGGTGCTGAGCACCATAGCTCAGCCCACTTTTCTAGCTTATTTAGAGATTAAGCATTAGGATCTTATTGCTTTTATTTAAAGCTTATTAGTTGCCCTATAAGTCCCCAAAACCTTATAGCTTATCTCCCTTTCTAGGTTAGCTTAAATCTAGCTTAAAGTTCCCTTTTTTCTGTTTTATTTTAAAACTGTCAATATAGCTTATTCATAGTTCAGCTTATTTTAGGGCTTATTAGATGGCCATAGCTTATAATTAGGACTCCCCTCTCCTTATTAACTGTCCCCCATAGTTTTCTAGCTTATTTGTTGGCTTAAACCCCAAAAAGAAAGAAAAATAAGCTAATAAGCTGTTGCAGCCCCAAAAGCTCACTTTTCTAGCTTATTAAGCCAACTAAAAGCATAAGTGCTTTTACAAAAGTTGTTCCCCTTAAGCCCCTTATCAACTTTGCTTTTATAGCTTTTTGATAATAAGCTGTTTGGACCCTTTTTGTAATCGGGGTCCACCTCAGGGACCAATTGTGTAATTTTCTCTTTTGTAGTTACCTTTGTTAGTCCCTGTGGTTAGTTAGCCTGTTACCCCGTTAGTCCTTGTGTCCTTTTCACTGTTAGTCCCTTAGGTTAACCACAGTTAGTTTATTTAATTTAAATAATTAAATTAGGTTAAAATTTAATTAGTTTAATTACTTTAATTATAAACAGTAACTTTTGGGCATTTTTATATTTTTAGAATTGTTAATTTTTTTCTTTATTTAATTTTATTTTTTTAGAATTTTTATAACTTTTATTTTTTGTCTTTTTCTATTTTCTTAGTTTTAATTAGTTTTTAATCTTTATAAATTCATAAAAAAAATCAGAAAATTAATAAAAAAATATTTTTCTTTTTTATAAAATTTTCTTTTGTCATTTAGTGTCTAGGAAAAATATAAAATTTAGTATAAGCTTTATTTTTCTTAAATTTCAGTCTTAGACCCGTTTTTACCGGGTGCGTTTTACCGTTTCTTTTCGTTTTACATTCAAACGACCTCCGTTTTAGTTCTAGTTTTCTTTATTTTTTTAATTTAGCATTTATTTTTCTTAATTTTTAATATTTAGATTCTCCGATACCTGATTCTGTTCCCCGTATTTTAGTATAGATTTAATTTTAGGATTTCCCTATAACTAATTTTGTTTCCCGTAGTTTTTAAGATCCCCATTTCCTATATTTGTTTCCCGTAGAATAAATTAGATTTTATTTAATTAATTTTAGTTGTAATTATATCAGTGTTTCCATCATATCATATATTCTCCATCATTCAATTTCTCATCAAACCAGGATAATTTTCAATTGCAGCCTCGTTGGGACATACGACCCGGGAATATCTCTTCCGGAATCTTTTTATAATTGATTCTTATATATTTTATTTCTAAGTAGGTCTTGACTTTTTCCCTTTGTCAAGGGTGAAGAGTTTGGATTTGCCTAGTATTTTATATATATACTATCAGACGAATCAAGCGAATCAGCTGCCACAGAATGGATACAAGGAATACCTGAAAGTTCCCACAACTTACACATACACTTCTTCAAGTGTAAATTAACTCTAAAACTTTCTTCACCTTTCCTAACATCTAGCTCCTGAAAACCACTAGGAACCACTGTACAAAACCTATATATATGACAAATTCATTAGTATACCTAAACTTAACAGATTGGTAAAGATAAGACAAGGTTTTTTTTCTATTACTATACCTTTGTTGCTATTTCATAACCTCTATTCTCTTTTTGATAGATGGTGTGATTCTATCTTCCAACTTTATAGTAATTGTTTTCATCTGTACCAATCTCTGCATAATATAGAGCCTTATGTCTTCTAGCATTGTGATGATTGGCTTTGTTCTTTGTGCAAGTATTTGCTCTGTTTAAACTTTCTACATTTCCATTTTTCAAAGGATACACACCTAGGATTTCAAGTCAAAGAAGGTTTGGACATGAGTTTGGATTCCTCTGTACAAGGTAATCTTATGCTATCAGGAAGAATAGCCTTGATTTGATCATGTTGTTGTAAAGGCATGAATGCTATATTGTACCAACTGCAGACCAAAATAGTCTATGTAATTGCAACCCACTGATTTCATTTTAAAATTAGCAAAGCATGTCTTATGCCACTTCCTGTGTCTCATTTGGCACCTAATCTTATACAGCATAAAGTAACCCCTGTATCATGCAAATATTTATGTAAGTAACAAAATTTAATGGTGTACATTAAATTATCCAAGATTATTGTAAAGTAGCACATAAGTTGAGTATTTGTACAGCTTATGTGAATATGTATTTATGTGATACCAGTTCATGGCCCAATTCAAGGTCTTCTTACAACAAGGATAAGAACCAACACCAATTTTAATTATTCTTTACATTTAACCTTCTGCCCATGCAATGAGGTTATCTGATTATTGCATACCTCCCAATAGCTGTGAGCAACTCTCCTCTGCAATCCTTTGCAAGTGTGTTTTAGAAAACACCCATCTAACCCAATCACCCTTCTACAACCTGCTTTCCAACCATATTTGACTCCCTTAAAACAGATATAAAATCTTCGGAAGTATGTGTTCCCATATTCTGTTTCTTCTTCATCTACTATGCAAGTGGAGCCTGGATTTGTATCTAAGATAGCCTGCCTATACTCCCACAACCTACCATAATGCTCTATCAAACCACCTTCAAAAATATATAGTGCCCTCCGTTTTGCTCTTTTGCATTGCCCGAGGCTAACATTAATAAGGAATTTCTCTTTAATGGCAGCCTTTATTTTCAACAGAGGAATAAAAAGGTCTTCAATGATCTCTTTTGCAAAGTGATGTGCTATCCATTTGTATGTGACTAAAGAGCCTAGGTTGTAGTTTATAGCACACTTGTGTTCTGCTTTAAGTGACTTGATTTGGAATGAGTTTTCACTACCCATCCAAGATGCCCATAACCTAAATCCACATTGTGGTTGGCTACTTTTCCTACTAGATGCAATTTTGGATTTAGTCCACTTAGGAGACACATCAGAGTTCCTACTAGACCCTTCCCCATCTTTACTTGTTCCTTCACCTAGTTTACAACTTCTAGTTTTAACCTTACCAACCTTAAAAGTCACATTACCCTTCTTTTTAACTGTTTTTTGTTTGCTTTAATACCCTTTTTTCATCATCATTTGACTCTGTGAATAACTGTTTGTTAGCTTTAACTTTTTTAGAATGGTACCCTACACATCTTCCTTTTGACACATCTCTACCACAAAACACAAGCAACTGCCTCCAATCATTTTTTTTGAACCACAATTGATACCTACCAGCCACCCTATAATTAGCTAAAGCCGGTTTTAACTATTCTGGATGGTCATACCTCATGCCTAATATGGGTTGCATTTCATTCCAAGGTTGTAAGGGATCATGTCTAGGATAGGGAATACCCCTCTGAATTTGGTGTCTAGGTTCTAAACTACTAGAGTCAGGGTCTTCCATGTGTAAGTATTTAGTAACAGGAATAGGTTCATTTATGAAACCTCTAAAATTTCCATTGTTACTATAAAGTTTACTGAGAAAAGGGTCATTAGTTGTTATGTTCTTAATTACTACATTCTGCTCTCCCGCATGATAAAAAATCTACATAATCTATAACCTCTTCATCATCACTAGAACAATATGCATCACTAGAATTAGGAGACTCATAATCCTTAGCATCTAAAATTTTAAAATCCATAGCATCATACCCATAAAGCTCTACATACAAATCCACTACCCATTTGCTTTCATACCCAACCTTTAAAAACCCTTGAACATCAGCATCATTTTTCAAAGAACATAATCCTTGTTTTAGTGTTTTCCCAACTTTGTAATAATACAAACTATTCACAGGGGCATGAACCAACTTTCTAACAAGTTCACGTAAATTATCATAGGACATACTTTCGAAGTTGAAATCACATCACCATTAATGTAGGAAAAGGGAGAGAATATACCATCGTGTTTTAAGTTTACTGTAAAAACACGCTTCTTATCTTTTTTTACCTAAAATTAGGTTAGAAAGAGTTAGTATTTAATTAATTTACAAACACAATTAACTAACTTGGATTGAAACAATTAGCATTATCTTTACTCATGATAAACTTGGACTGAAACGATTAACTGGCTTGGATCGTTTATGAAATTAGGGTTTATGTTAGTGAAATTGGGGGAAATAGATTTTAATTATGTGGTGCGTTTGGTTAGATAAGTTAGGTTAGAAAATTTATTAGGGTAGGTAAAAACCGAGGTGGCAAGCAAATTAGTGAGGTGGAAGGTACGTGGAAAAAAAATAATTCAAAAAGGTTTATTACCGGCAAAAAAGGGTGACGTGGAGGTTTTTATTCAATTGTGAGCGGCTAACAACGGTGACTTTTGAGAAGCTTTGTAACTTTTGTACAAATTATAAAGTTAGGAAGGTAAGAATGATACTAAAACCACCATCTTGGTAAGATGTAGAAATTTTTGAAAGTACGTTGGTAATTTATAACTTTAACCCATACAAATATGTTGCGTCTAATTTAAATCACTTTCATTTTGTTCATTTCGGTTATTAAACTTATAATATGATTACTTATATTTTTATAAGTTCTATGACCTCAAAATGTCATGTTTCATAAGTTCAATAACTTAAATAAACAAAATAAAAGTTTCCTACCTTAAGTGCATTTTTTTAAAAAGTTAACTAACATATTTATGTATTAACCAGTAATAACCACATTACTATCACAAGAGTTGCATCAAGGAATGGCTTAGAGTGAAAAATCAATACCCTTAGACAAGCTACTCCAACACAATGCAATGACACTAACATCTCCAACTCAACACAAGCTACTCTAATTCAAAACAAGCTACTCCAAACACAATGCAAAAGTTATCAAGCCTTTAATTAACCAGCAACTCTCGAAATAATTACAAATCATCTAAATGAATACTTTCTTGAGAATGGAAATTATGTTGAGAATGTAAACCCTTTTGTGAATGGATACCGGGTTGAGCCTGTGATGTAGATGGTTGTGAGGTTCAGTTGTGTTGTACCTTTTCCTATCAATCAAAACCAATTAAACATTAGAAACGACAATTAAAATATAATTATATATTGAATACTAACTTAATATAATTATATTTTTTGGTCTCGTACATGAAATTCGCTTGTGCCTCTTTCTACCACACCTAGTGGACCGCTGTTTAGCTGACCCCCTTCCTCCCATTCGCGTTGGGTTGACCCAGAACTAATACATGGCATATATTATTCTTCCGCTCCCCTTGCGACTGAATACGATCCTTGTTTTTTGGGAGTCCAGATTGGTGCTTTTCCATTACCGGTGGCAACACATCTTGCAAGTCTTCGGGCATATGTATGACAATATCTCTCCTAAAGGATTTAGTGATATACCATCTCTTGGTATGTAGCTTTGAGTGTGGTTTTTCTAAACCAAGGTTTAGCCAATTCACTACAGTTAGTCCATCTGAACACTCTAGAAAAAACAATAACATGACCACACGGTAATCCAGATATTTACCATTTCCGACAACTACATTCACGAAGTTCCAAATCCACCGTATGGACGTTTCGCTAGTCAGTTACCTAGTAAACTTTGAACATATGAATACCTTTTACAATTCAACTCTTTAACATTCATCTTGTCTTGTAGTTTGGGAGTGGCCTAATCCGTTAGCATCGTTAATTGGTACTTTCCAAAATGCTTTGTTAATGAATTAATGGATTATGCGCTATCTGAAGTCATGTAGGCAATGTGTCCTGTACCATTTTTCAAAACCAGCATCAACGAGTTTTTTTGACACTTCCTGCTTCAAAACCTTCAAGAACAAAAAATAATTTGTTAAATTGCGTGATTATATACGCTTTGCAGGTCTTACAAAACATATCCCTAAACTTACTACTTCTAGTTTCACAATTCATCATCAAATGTTGACAACAATACCCCATGAAATGCATTTGGAAAAACAATGCTACATGCACTCGTAATTGCCTAGTTTCGGTCAGAAATGGTTATCATATTTAGAACCTCATCTACGGACTCTTTCAAATTGTTCAAAAACCATGACCATGATTCCTTAGACTTACCTTCACACACACCAGTAGCAATAGGAATAATTTGATTGTTACCGTCCATCCTGTTTCACAGGTTTCTTGCCAAGCCAATTGTTCTTTAACATGTTTGAGTGAACCATGATTGAATGGTTATATACTTCAATGAAACAGTAAAACAATAAAGACAGAATAATTGCAAACAAACAGGACTTTGATTAATATTGGAATAGATAATTTTGTTTGCAGACACTATACATATTTATACTAATCTAAGTGGTGTGACAGTTACACATGAACCATCACAATGGTTCATCCCTAACTGCTTTCTAACTGTCAACTAATACAACCACTCCTAACTGCTAATAACTGCCAACTACATGGGTGTTTGGCATAACTGTTTTTAACCCATGTTGACCCATTACATATAATTAAATTCGACCCATAACTAAACTAATACTAATACTATGTACATACTAACTTAGGCATACAATGTAATTAGCAGGCTAACATATTCCCCCCTAATTCATTTATGCCAAGTTCCTTCATTCTTGGATCTTCAGTTTCTTCACACAATGATTTCAAAGTCATTGCTATCAGTGATACTCCCTTGCTCTGCATCCTCCTCTATGTTGCTCTCTAATTTGACTCTAAATTGTGTCTTGATGATCAAGCCATTCTCCTGTGCTTCCTCTATGCCAGCCTTACCTTTGCCCTTGCCCTGTGGGTCTTCTCCATTAGCACCAGCTCTTCTCCATTAGCACCAGCTCTGCTACTTTCTCCCACTTCTTTTCTAGGCTTCTTATCATACCAAGGTCTCTCTGCATCAGCAAGTAAATTTGTTCCAATATAAATTCCCTTAAGAAGGGCCACATCAACTATTAGCGGTCGTGTTGAGTTTAAGAAACTCCGAATCTAAAAGATTAACAAACTAGTACTTAAATTATAAAAGTCAAGATACTAATATAATAAAAAAACTGTTAAATGGATACTTACCGCAGCACCAAATCCTATAGATAACATCTTAAATGTGCAAAATGATGATAATATAAAAGAAGACGATTCATCCGATGATGCAACACTTAGAGCAAGATCATTGAAGTTCGTAGCGGGAAAACAATTTCGAGAGCATCATGTCACTATTTTAAATGCTACATTTATCCCTCGCCATGCTTGCTTGTAAGAAATGTCTATTTAAATTTTAAAATCAATGTTTGAATCTTTTTGCATGTCCTTTGGCTTATAGATCCAGCTGTAATATGCAACCTTGTCTACAAGTAGACCACTCAATAAGTTTGTGCTAACATTACGATGATTATGATTAATTTGCGTTTTAGAACAAGTGTAAATGTCGTTAACTCTTCCGATCACAAATTTATCATCACCATCAACCTTGCTTCAGACTATTAACCATTTATATTTGTCTTGAGCACATATTACATCATACCTATTATTATAAGATTTTCTTGGTTTAAATTCAAAACCTTCAATAAGAGTTTTCTTACCAATCGCGGACATGTAATAATTTTTATTAAGAAATTTATCACCACGTATGACTAAACATACATTCACGATCTGAGTATCTTGTCTTCACAAGTTTTATAACAGGAATTGGGGCATTTGGTGGAGTAAGCATATGCTTAAAATTATTATATGTTTGTCATGCATGCTTAAAACCCCCATTTAAATACTCTTCCTCTAAATTTGTGTGTATGAACTTTTCATTTTGTACATGATTATATTGTTCATCATCAGGCGAAAATACCGCGACAATAAGATTATAATAAAAAAGATTTGGAGATGAAGGACTTACCTTTACGTTTTGACAAGTATTTTTGGTGCTTTTGTAACTCTTTGTAATGAGAAATTTATTAATTTTTCTGTCAGAAACTAGATATGCAAAAAATTCCACATCATCATCATCATCGATTACTTCGAACTCTATCTTACGGATGTTGTAAAATAAACGAGTATCGTAATCATCTTCAATTCTGGATTTTTTATTCACTTATTCAAGTAGCTCACGGTACTTAATATCTTTGCTAAGTAAAACTCCAGGATTTGAAGATTCACAAACCAATAGATGTCAAATTTTATGAAACTTTTTTTTCCATGGATAAAATAAAACAAAACGAAACTATCATGGTGTGACTAAAGACTTAAACCATATAAATTTCTTTAATACTAGTGAAATGTGTGATGAGCAGCCTAACCCATAAGACCCAATGATGAAGGGATAATGCCTTCTAATAATGATGGCACAAAGTCTAATCCTATTAATGAGGGTGATGATGACTCTGCTGCAACATTCATAAATGATAATGCACACCCTAAGGGCAATACTAATAGTATAAATCAGTGTGTTGAAAGTGATGGTGAGATTAATCATTAATCACCTCCACAAAAATAAAGAAAAGATTGACCAAAATGACCTTATTGGCTATGACGATGTGGCTGAGACTATTAGAAGGTCATTTAGACAAACTAAAATCCCCTTTAACCTTAATGAATATGTTGTTCATTGTAAAGTTAAGTTTGTATTAAACAGAGTTTTCAATTACTCTAAATTGTGTGGTGAAAACTTATGTTTTAGTACCACTCTAAACAAAACCTTTGAACCCAGTAACTACAAGAGGCTATTAATGACAATAATTGGGTTGAAGCTATAAAGAATGAAATGGAGGCTCTTAATTGAAACTAGACTTGGGAAATCACCAACCTTCCTAAAGGAAGAAGACCCATAGTGTAAATAGATCTACAAAATAAAGTACAAGTTTAATTAGGAAATTAAAAGGTACAAAACTACACTTGTTGTTAAGGGTTCTATAAAAGAGAAAGGATAAATTATGATGAAACTTTCTCTCACATGGTCAAATGTATATTGTTTGATGTTTAATTGTTGTTGCTGTAAAAAATAAGTGACATCTTTTTCAGTTAGATGTTAACAGCCTTCTTGTATGGAGAACTGGAAAAAGATGTTTACATGACAATACCTGAATACTATGCCTCTAAGTCTAATGAAAATACAGTTTGTAAATTAAAAAAACTATATATGGCTTGATACAGACTCCTAGGAAAGGAATGAGAAACTAGTTGGTGTGGTATCTGAGTGGATTCACTCATAGTTTGAATGATCACGCCTTATTTATTAAGACCTCCAAAAATGTGTTTATTGATCTCTTGGTTTATGTTGATGATATCATCATTTCTAGAAATGAATTAAATGAGATTAACATGTTTAAAAGCTTTTTGAACTCTAAATTTTTAATCAAGGATCAGGGTAAACTCAAATACTTTTTAGGCATTAAAGTTCTTGAATCTGATAATGCCATTTGTGTTAGTCAAAGGAGATAATGCATTGAATTACTACATGAGTTTCGGATGCTTGGTTGCAAACCCACATCTGTCCCTATGAAACCCAAAATTTTGCTCAATTTTAAAGTCATTGATGATGATCCTACTCTTGACAACATCACCACGTATCAAAAATTGGTCGATAAACTTATTTGCGTGACTCAAACCATGTAGCCTACTATGTTCAATGTTTATCTCAACATATGCATGCTCCTCTTAAATCTCATCTTCAAGCTGCACTTAATGTTCTGAGATATTTAAAAGCAATGTTTTAAAACCCGGTTTTTTAATTGACCCGGTTTAGTGGCCGGTTCACCGGGTCACCGGTTCAACCGGTTGAACCGCCGGGTCAAACCGGTTTTATACATTTATATATTTTTTCATATATTTAATATATATTGTTGTATTTCCACACTTATATGTGTAGAAAAATTTGTCACACCAATTATTACCGCATATAGCAAAGTGTAGTCATTATAATTTTACATATTTTTAAGCGTGGATATTTAACCTTAAAAATGTGGCTAATTCAACAAATTTTTTGTAGTGATATTGAGTCTTTAGTGAGAATCTTTAATTTTTAAGTTTTTATGTCTATAAAATTATAGAAAAGATTTGCATAAACAAGCAACTTATAAGTACAAGTTCTAATAAAACAATATTAGTTGGTGTTTTAAGTTAGTTTTAACATTATTTTAATTAATATTACTCATCACCACTTCAAATTGTCAATTAAACTTAAAAAAGGTTTATGAAAAAAAAATTTGTTAGATTTTTTATTTAAAAAGTCATGACCCGGCCGGTTTGATCAAACCGGGTCAACCCGGGTTAATGAAAAACCGGCGGTTCAATCCGATTCTCAACCAAGCAAAAACCCGGTCACATCTGGCCCGGTCTCCGAGCCGGTTCACGATTTAACCGGTTCAACCGGCCGGGTCAACCCGGTTTTTAAAACATTGTTTAAAAGGCTCCCTAGGTAAGGGCCTCAGGTATGATCACTCTCCTATACTCTACTGATGCAATGGTTGTCTATGTTGACTCTAACTAGGCTAAATGTTCTAAAACCAGAAATTTTGTCATTTGCCACTGGTTATTGTGTTTTTCTAAATGGAGGCCTTATCTAATGGAAAAAACAAACAAACAACTCTTTTAAAATCCTCACTTGGAGTAGAGCACATGTCTATGGCCTTTTCTTCTTGTGAAATAATTTGGATTAAATTTTTTTTGAAAGATCTTAAAGTTAATATATGTCTTCTCGTTTCTTTTCACTATGACAATAAGTTTACTATTTAGCCGGCTGATAACCATGTTTTCCATGAAAGGTCTAAGCACTTTGACATTGATGTCCATTTCATCAAAGAAAAATTTGCAACTAGGATCATTAAAACTCAAATAATTTGGTTCATTGATCAAATTGCATATATTCTCACCAAGCACTATCTGATTCATAGTTTCAAATTCATTTTTGGAAAACTTGGCATGGTTAACTTATTCAATAAAAGGCCTTATAATCTGATGATTGCCTTGCTTATTCTAGTGCTTATTATGTGTTTAAGTTTATTCCAGAGGCTCTTTTGTAATCCTTGGATTCTTGAAGGTCTATTATGGTTTTTAGAAGTTTTGTGGCTGAAGTGTGAATAAAGTAACTTTGAAGGCTGGTTTGCATCTTTTAGCTTTATATAGTGTCGACTATCATTAGGGTTAGGCATAATTCACTAATCATTCTCTCCTAACCCTAATCACTCTCTTAGCTATCGTCCATTTCACTAATCTTTTGATCATTACAGTCTTGTAACCATTTGTGTTTCTTTTTTGAGAACTAGACGAGTACTTGCACAATGCGGCGGCGGGCACCTTGTGACTAAATTTTACGGCGAGTAAATGTTATTCGGTTAAACGTTTTTCAAACAACAACTATACAAATGAATGATAATTTAAATTAAAATAACTTTAACACTGTGTTCTCGAGTCCTAGTTAAGAAAGTGAAAATGAAACGGCCTATGTTGTGTTCTCGAGTATTACTTAAGAAAGGAAATGAAAGGAAATGTAGTGTTATTTTGATGATTATGAAAGGAAAGTGTTTCCTCCCAATTTTGGGAGGAAACTGTTTCTTTTCTTTTCCTTTCCTTTTCTTTAATGAAATAACTCAAGAACACAATGTAAGCAATAATAATGCAAAGTATTTTATATCCAAATAAACATAAGATCCAAACAAAAGAAAGGAACACATAAGTAGCATCTTTGAAACATAAGTTAAAATAGACCGTACCCGCGTGTTGCGGCGAATTAAATCTTTTGGCGAGGGGCTATGCGAGGGGCAAGGACCGGAATAACCTTCGATGGCTGAATTTATTATGTGTGAAGTATGATTAGTTTGTGTTGTAGCTTTTTGATTCTTTCATAAACAATTAGTTCTTTTTATATTAAGATTTTATAACTAACATTTTAATGTATATTAATAACTTTTTTTAAGTTTTATATGTTACAAGTATTGATATGGTGGTTACTTATTTCCCATTAAATCAGTTATTTGATCATTAATACGACAGTTACAACTTTTGAGGTTACAAGTATTAATCAAGTTTTGAAATCCTTCCATAACAAGAAATATTTTGGTCTCTTAAAAATTTTAAGACTTCTAAAATTAGAATGCCCTAAATGCTTTATAAAATTTTACAAAATCTATTAACATTAGGTTTACCTTGAAAATCCATGAGAATCAAATCTTTGAATTTTCGTATCTTAAAAATTGTATGATAAGAAAAGAACATCAAAATAGATCGAAAACTACAAACACGTACAAAAAAACATAAAAACCAACAAATCATCATTTTTAAGTTTTCATTCATTTTATCAATTTTTTTTCTCTGTATCTTATTTTTAAGATATTAAAAAACTAAAATCATATGAAAACTTAGATTTTAAACTCTAAATTCAAACAAAATTATCACATATACTAATCAAAATGAAAATGAGGTCGGAGGAGATAACCGGATCCTATGTAAGGCGACAACAAAAATAAACTCATCAAACTAAAAAATACGAAAAGCAAAACTCAAAAAGAATGAAATCTATACTTAAAAGTTAAGATACCTTTTTTCCGGCATCACATTCTCCAAAAGGTATAACTATCATCACCGGCACAACCAACATCGACCTTTTTCATAATCCACCTAGTAGATCGTGTTAACCCATCAAGTATTAGATCAACACTTAGCAGTAGGACATTATAGAGAAGCAACAGGAACAAAAAAAAGTAAAGCAAAGATAATATTATTACCATTCAAAATCTCCATCTTGACATTTTCATTTTCACTTTTAAACAACTACAAAACCACAAAAGAGATCACACATTAAAAGGGAAGCAAACAAAAAAACTAAGAACACCAAGAGAATACTAATCTAAACATTAAAAACCCTAATGTGTTTATGCTTTAGATTCAGTGTGGAGAATTTTTATATTGAAATGAGTTGTTACAATTCATATGATTTAAATGAGATGTTATACCTTTTGGGTTGTTACAAATTACAATTATGATTTTATAAGTTGCATTAATATTGTGTGTTGTTACAAAGTGACGTGTTACAAAATGAATTTCACATTAAGACACTAAATTTTGAGTTATGACTTTTAATTATGTGTATTTATTGAGTTTATAGTAAAAGTAACATAAATATTTCTATAACAAGAAATGTTTTTTGTTCTTAAATTTTTTAAGACTTCTATTTTTAAAAGTCTCAAATGCTTTATAAAATAGTAAAGACAGAGATATTATCTCTCAAGAATATAACTATTCGTGTACTCGTAAACTCACCGGTAAACGTTCGGCTAGGTTTAATCATGTCGACTATTTATCTTCAATGTGGTTTTTATATGCTTGTTTAATACTCCCTCCGTCCTAAAATTATAGTCCACGTTTCCTTTTTGGGTTGTCCCAATTTAATTGTCCGCTATTAAAAATAGATAGGAAAGTTTGATCAAGTTTACCATATTACCCTTACTTAAAATTATAATTACAAACTTTAAAGAAGACTTTAATTAATTAGCTAAAAGTAAAACTGTCATTCTGCTAAAAAGTAAGAAAGAGAAAGTTGTAATAAATGCACTTTTCTTAAACTATGTGTTTTTTGTCGGGGGACAATAATTTTGAGACGGAGGGAGTATCATCTCACAGTAAGAAGTATGTGTTCAAGCCTAAACCGCCTCATTAATTATACATTACTAGCCGGGTACCCGCACAATGCGACGGCGGGTACCCGGTAACTAAATATAGTGGCGAGCAAACGTTATTCATTTATATGTTCTAACATAACTTTATAAAATAATGACAAATTTTAATTAAAATAACTATTAACTATACCGATGCTACTATTTCACATCTAAATAACATAGGTTTAAATTAAAGAGAATAACATAAGTAGTTAAAGACATAAATGAAAGATAAACGTCAATACAAATGAAATGTAATAGACATTGAAAAAGATAACTCGTTAACAATATAATAATCGACTAAAATAATTAAGAACCTAATTGTTTACAAAAAAAATATATATTTACCTTAACGATTGATGAAGATTTGACTTATGGAATGATGTAAGCCATAATGTTATAACCCATTGAAGTTATAAATTGTTAGATTAAAATTTTGAAATAGATTATCAATGACAATCATGTATATATAGAATTCACATCTCAAGTTTTTTTATATAAAGCAGTAGAGATACATACTATTAAATAAGCGGTTTCAACATTAAATGTTTGTAACCACATTGACCTTTAACATTAACTTAAAGACAATGATTATGGTCATGTAACCACTATAAATTCATAGAGGATGTTATGAGATTAATTGTCCGATTAATGCTCATAACTCCTTTTGACCAAGAGTTACAAACTCTTTTAAATGACCTATTATTAACACATGCTAGTTAAAAAACGTATATATTAAATTTGATATGAATTTTAAACTATTTATAGTGAACATTGACTATGAATTTGTATCTTTCCCAAACAAGAAATGTTTTGGTCCCTTAAAAATTTTAAAACTTCTAAAATATAATAACACTAGTACCCGCCACTGCAACGGCGACGGATATCCTGTGACTATATTTTGCGACGAACAAATGTTATTCGGTTAAACGTTTTTCTAACAACAACTGTCAAAAAATTAGATCTACAAAATAAAATCTATAGATCTATAAAAGAATTATAAAAACCAAAGCGCATAACATTTATGTACTAAATAATTAAATTCTCAAATTGTAAAATATAAATCAACATGACTAACAAACCATGTTTATTTTGTATAAATCATCAACTTTACACATGACATCCATGCTTCACCATCAAAAAGAGATCAAGTTACTCAAAATATTCATATAGATCTAACAAAAATACATTGGACATGAAAATATTCATATGGATATGCCAAAACCGTTCAAAATCACCAAAAAACACACCGAAATCACCTAGCGCACTGAAACCACCTAGTCCACCAAAGCCATGATCATTAGCTTGGCAGACGGCGAAGATAATGGCGGCGGTAGCGGCTGACGGCACATGATGTTGGCAAAGGTGGCGGCAGAACTAAACGGTAGTGGCGGCAAAATATGATATGTGAGACGGCGGAATTTGATGGTTTGAAGAAAGAGAGAGAAAGGTGTTTGTGTTTTTAAGAGAGACAAAATAAAGATGAAAATGGTGTAATGAATTTTGTTAGTGTGTTAGGTTTTTATACTCAATGAGTATTTGAGTTTGTGGTTTACACTTAAATGATGTTTAATGGACCGTTACAAATGGACCACATTAATGCATTTAAATGGACTGTTACAAAATAAGCCTGTTACGAAATGAAGTGCATGAAGACACTTTAATTTTCAGTTAGGAGGCTTTAAATGACCCGTTTTTTTTAAGGCTTTTAATGTTGGCTGTATGCATGAACTTTCCCAAATAAGTAATATTTTTTACTTAAAATTTAAAACTTCTAAAAATATAATGTGATAAATGCTTTATAAAGAAGTAGAGATAGAGATATTTTTGATGTAAAATGACGTTCGGCTTAAGACGCCGTTACGACTAGCTTACCCGAGCATACAACTAGACTTGGTCAGACCGGACTTCTGAAAGAAAAAATATGTATATATATATATATATAGGACCAAATGTTAAACTTGTGCTTATATCTCAACATAATTCCATTTTCACAATGTCACTTTCTTCAAAAATAAAAAAATCTACAGGAAGAAAAGTAGAAATTTATGAACCATTACATAAGTCATGGCCCATGAAAATGACGAGTCAATTAACTGTCTCATACGGGTATCATATATATCACTCACCGCGTTCTCAACACTAAATTCATTTAATAAGTCAACCACGAATATTCAAACTATATCCCACTTCACACTCCAATCATACATATATAATAACAGAACATTATTCCACTCATATTTCATCACAATAACATTACACTATAGTACTACGAGTTAAGATCAACATAGACCCATTATTTGTCATAGATCCAATGAACCAATCCTAACCATTCATTTTTTCATCAAAAATAAAAAAACTCACTTTGCACCTCTTTTTTAAAAATAAAATATCTCACACACTGTTAATCGTTACGCAAAACAAAACATATCATCGCGACGAGAATTAAATTATCTTTCTATAGAGGGGCGACACTATGTACTTTCGACGAACTTTTTTTTATGATTTTATGAAGTCATATACGATTTTATGAAATCATATATGATTCGTATAACGAATCATACATGATTTCATAAAATCATATATGATTTGTGATTCCGACGAACTTTTTTTCGATTTTTTTTTCAGGCACGAATTGCGAAAATCATATATGATTCGTATAACGAATCATATATGATTTCATGAAATCATATATGATTTGTGATTCTAAGGAACTTTTTTTCAATTTTGTTTCAGTCACGAATTGCGAAAATCATATATGATTCGTATAACGAATCATATATGATTTCATAAAATCATATATGATTTCATAAATCATATATGATTTCATAAAATCGTATATGATTTCATAAAATCATATATGATTTCATAAAATCTTACGTTTGTAAGATATTTTATTTCTAAAAAAGATGGTGGAAATTGGAGTTTTTTTTATTTTTGATGAAAAATAAGTTTGGCTAGGATTGGTTCATTGGTCTATCACAACATCAATGGGATACTATGTGTTCTTAACTCGTGGGCAAGTGGATATGAGCGTTGATAAATAGGAGATTTTTAAGTAGAACCACTTTAGAGACCCTTTTTTATTTGGATTTTATGTCTTTAAGACCTTTCCTTTTGAAAGAGTTCTTTCATTTAACTTTGTTGAAAATTTAATATGTTTGGAAGTCAGTTTATTTTTATGACTGGTATTTGATTAATAAAGTCTTCCGCTTGCTTTTATATATGTTCTGATTTGACACCATAATGGTATCAGAGCCATTTTGACCTGTAAAACCTAGGTTATGACCTGTGAAGATTGGGTAGACACTATGCTTCCTTTCGTATTTTGATATTATCGCTTCCTTACGTATTTTGATCTTAACTTTAAATTGTCTTCGCTGTTTATTCGTTTGCCCGGACGTATTTTCTTCGACCAAGGATCAGGCAGCTAACTCTTTAGGTACCGTTTCGGGAACTTTCTTCTTGAATGGTCGTGTTGTTTTTGTCTTATTTGATACGGGTACAATACATGTTTGCGGTTTCTGTTTCATTTACTAAACACATTAGCATCTTCCCTACGCTACTTAAATTATACCGTACCGATATCTACGATATGAAAAGTATGACCACGAATATCCGAAACATGTCCGCTCTTCTTTTTGTTCTTGTTTTGATGATAAGATTCGTTTTACAAATTTATCTCCCTTAGAACTGAGTGATTTCGATTTTACTCTTGGTATGAATTGGTTGGCTGATCATCGCGCCCTTATCGTTTGTCATACCAATCGTGTAATCTGCACATACAAAACATAAAAAACAAGCATATTTTTGCCATTTTTAGTGTATTTGTGTTTAATTGGGCTATTTTAGGTATAAACGGATATGTGTATTTTACACTTATCAATGTCATATTGGTAATTTTGAATATAACCTAAAGTTTATTAATAAGTATTTGAAAATAAATCTTAGGTATTATAAAGATATAACATAAGGTATTTTGTTTTAAAAAAATATAAAACTTATATATGTACATATATATGGCCGACACATTATTTAAAAAAATATATAATATCTTTTGTAATTTTGATTATTTTGTATATTTACTTTCTTTTTATTAAAAACCTATTTTAAGGGATAAGTATTAAAAGGTTTTAGCAAGTATTTTGTGTAATCTTCAAAAAGGGAAAAAAATATTTTGTCCCCCTCCTCCTTCATTTTGACCGGCCCTTAGGGGTGATTTTACAAGAAAATCTTTTATTTTTGTAGCAAATGATATTTTAGGAAAAGAGTGTAAAAGGTTTAAGCAAATATCTTGTAATCTCCTTAAGTTTTAAGAAAATCTTGTCCCCTCTTTTTCTCTTTATAAGGCCGGCCATATTCACCCTCTCCCATCATTCTCCATCATTCTCTAAAAAATTTCTCTCTATAATTTTGTGTATTCCTCCATAGAAGCTTCGAGCAAGAAGAAGGTTTAGGTGTCTTTGGGTAATCCTTGAAGTTTTGGTGCTTTGGGTGTGATTCTTTGGTGTATTCTTGGTGTTTTGGTGTTCTTGATTTGTGGTTCTCCTCTAAACTTCATTCCATAGGTAATTCTTGATTTTGTTTTATTCTTGTTGTCACCATGATTACATATGCAAAAGTTTTCATAAAAACCTAAAAGATTGTAAGAAATAATGTGTTTATGTTCTTGTCAATTTCTCTAGGGTTTAATCTAATTAAAATGGTTAAATTACATGTTATGAAACCCTAAGATGATCATTAAATGTGTTATTAATAAAAACTACAAGATTAGAAACCCTAGGGTTGGTTTTGATGGGTGTTAATTAGGGTTTTCATGGTTAATAATTCTGGGCAGAATTTTAGGTCATGTTCAACGGGGTATAACTTGATGATAAAAAGTGGTTTTAACATGATTCTTGAGCCTAAAGTTAAATTCAAAGAGTCTAGTTTCTGGAAAATCCGGCCTCATGTCAATTGGAGGTCGGGAAGGTCGATTTTTAGATTTTATAAGATTAAGTGTCGAATCTGGAATTTCTATCCGAAAAATTCAGTTGTAGTGTTTGATTTTTAATTCGAAAACCGTAAAGAGTTAGCTTCTAAAATTTTATTTGGTAAATCTTCATGATATGTGCTACATCCATGATTTTTTTTAGAATTTTCTGAATTGTTTAAGTTGGGTTTTTACGCGTGAACTTTTCGAAGGTTCTGTCAGATCAAATTCGGGATCAGTTTTGGGTAACAAGGGTCAAAGGGATACTTAAACATGGAAATAAATTAAACCAATGATCATGGGTGTATTAGACATATGTAGGAACCTCTGTAATTTTTGGTGTAATTTTAGAAGATGTTTTTATGGGTCATTTATGTATGGAAACTTACCTTGAATAAGTAGTCAAAATCTAAAATTTTTGGAAACATTAATTAAGTCAAGTAAACTTTATTTATGGTATGATCAAGTGATAAAACTTATGAAATAAGATAGATAATAATATGTAATCATGGATTTTTGTAGATTCATTGAAGAGGTTTTGACCTTTTTTCTTCGTGTTCGCTCTCTCCGATTGCTTATTCGTTAAGGTACAAATATTCTTGATACATACCTCTCTTTACTATTGTTACGATTTATAGGTTCTTTAGTCCGTTCTGTTATTCGTACAGATATTCCGTCTTTTTAGTAAGGACATTTCATTCTCTTTTGTTTGGCTACTTGATCTATTTGATATTCGTTTGATATTTCTTTGAGTTGCTATCCGTAATCATGACTCGTTTGATGTTGACAATCCGTTTGATTCGATATTCGTTTGTATGAATTTGTCGGTTCTTGTTTGGAATATGCTACTAGATTCGTTTCCATATTTGGATTATTCGAAACTTGTTCACTTATATATTTGATTTAATCTTGCCCGAGCTATTTGTATCTAGTCATGAAGGTACCATGACCATGTCATTGATGCACCAATGGCGTGACACTATCTGTGGCGGTGTAACTAGTCCACGGCGT
>BQNB010117268.1:0-21202 GCA_026074375.1 Tanacetum coccineum
TCTTGAAACAAGTCATCGACAAATATATAGTGAACATAATTATGAATTCTACTATGGATAATGCTTTTGTAAATGTGCATGAATGTAAAAAGTGTCTCAAACTTGAGACTGAGCTTTTCAACAAAAAAGATTTATTTGAAAAAGAGACTTATGATAAACTGTTCAGAAATTGTACCACTCTTGAAAAACATTGCATCTCTTTAGAAGTTGACACTCAACTTAATCAGGAAATTTTTCAAAGGGACAATTCTGTTCCAAATTTTGATCAATATTTTGAATTAAATTAATTAAAAGCTCAGTCCCAAGAGAAAGGCACGGTCATAATGAAGTTGAAAGAGAGAATTAAATCTCTAAGTGAAAATATGAATGAGGATAAGGTCAAGAAGGACATAGAAGAGACTGAAACTATAAATATTGAATTGGATCATAGGGTGTCAAAACTTATTGCTGAGAATGAACATTTGAAACAGACATATAAGCAACTTTATGACTCGATCAAACCAACACGAATTCGATTAAAAGAACAATGTGATGCTTTATTTAGTCAAGTCAATCAAAAGTCTGTAGAAATCTCTGATTTAAATGTAAGTCTTCAGGAAAAAGATTTGGTCATTACAGCTCTCAAGAATGATTTAAGGAAACTTAAAGGAAAAGCTTCAGTTGATAATGTTGTTACCAAACACATTATTGCTCTAGAAATGCTTAAGATTGATGTGCAACCTATAGCCCCTGGATTGTTAAACAATAGGATAGCTCACTCTGAATACCTTAGGCACACTCAGGAAGAAGCTGCGATTCTTAGGGAAATAGTGGAACAAGGAAAATTACAAAATCCTCTAAATAATTCCCTAGACTCTGCTCGTAAGTATACAAAACAAATTCAGGAGTTGCTTATAATAATCAGACAAACCTGCCCTAGCATCAATAATTTAAGTGATAAATTAGTAGCTATGACCCCAAAGAACAAGAACAAAAGAGTTAGATTCACTGAGCCCGTCACATCCTCAGGAAACACAAACACAAAAACTGCTTCTTCATCAAACCTAGTTTCTAACAAACCTATGTTGTCTTCTACAGGAGTAAAACCGTCTACTAGTGCTAGCGGATCACAGCCTTCAGGCAATACAAAGAAAGATAAGATTCAGTAAACAACAAGTAGTACTCAGAAGAATAAAGTAGAAGCCCACCCTAGGACAGTTAAATCTAGTTTGAAAAATAAGAATTGCTTTGTTGAACCTAAAGGAAATGCAAACGTGCAGCATTCCAAGCTTAATGCAAATTCTAAACTTTTATGTGTTAAGTGTAATGGTTGCATGCTTTCTGATAATCATGATTTGTGTGTTCTTGATTTTATCAATGATGTGAATACTCGTACTAAATCTAAATCTGTTAAGAAAAATTCAAAGAGAAAAGTTTGGAAACCAACAGGAAAAGTGTTCACAAATATTGGATGCACTTGGAGACCTACTGGTTGGACCTTTACTATAGTAGGAAATGCGTGCCCTTTAACTAGGATAACTACAACTACTGAAGTGCCCCTTAGGAAACCAACTACTCTAGAAAGTAATACACCTAAGCCTGTTGTAACATTGTTTTACACAAGGAAACCTAGGAAATCTAAAACTAATGTTCCCGTTAGCAAATCTAAGATTATTAAATCTATATCTTCTAACAAAAAGGAACCCAGTAAATCTTGGGGATCCATAGTTTCTAATGTTCCATCTTCCTCTCTTAATGAATGCAGGTCGTCCAAATTGTTCTCTGGTATTTGGACTCCGACTGGTCTAAGCATATGACCGGAGATCGCTCCCAGCTCACCAATTTTGTTAATAAATTCTTGGGTACAGTCAAACTTGGAAATGATCACGTGGCAAAGATATTAGGATATGGCGATTATCAGATTGGGAATGTTACGATTTCAAGGGTTTACTACGTGGAAGGACTTGGACATAATTTATTCTCCGTTGGGCAATTCTATGATTCAAACCTTGAAGTTGCTTTTCGTCAACACACCTGCTTCATTCATAATCTAGAAGGTGTTGATCTATTGACTGGATCTCGAGGCAACAATCTGTATACTCTATCTCTTGGAGATATGATGGCATCCTCTCCTAAATTTCTCTTGTCAAAGGCCTCAAAGACTAAGTCCTGGCTATAGCACCGATGTCTGTCTCATCTAAACTTTGGTGCTATCAACAGTAGCCAGACACGGTCTCTTGCGCGAGGTCTCCCTAATGCTAAAGTTTAAAAATGTACCCTCGTATGTCTGCGTGTGCAATGGCAAAAGAAAGAAGAAACCCACAAACCTAAATTTGAGAAGACCCCACCACCCCAAAGAAAAACTCTATCTTTTACACATGGATCTTTGTGACGCAATGCGAGTCCCGCAGTGTTTATGAAGAGACGTCAACATCCTCGTTCATTGCGATTGGTAACTCTGATTTACATAGGTTAAGTGATTAATGTCAAAAATGAAGCTCCAATATATCATAATCAAGTTTTCTCAAGAAGATCCAAGTGCGGCTTAAAGTGCCTGTCAGACGAATCAGAACAATAATGGAACTAAGTTTGTTAATCAAGAACTTTGCGTGAATAATAGGAGAAGTTGGCATCTCGCATGAAACACCTTTTGCTCACATCTCAACAACAAAATAGTGTCGATGAAATACTAATCATACGCTGAAAAATTTTTGAAGCTCCCATACATTTTTAATTTAAGAAAAAGCTATGTAAATCTATGGGTCGACGCAATTGCTACCTGAGCGATGTTATATCCAATAATAGTTTCCATCATACTCATCGTCAGGAAAAACACCTATGAGCTTATACATACAAACTTCCGAGACTTACATTCTTCCATGTATTTGGTGCACTTTGTTATCTGATAAATAATAGCAAGAATTTGGGTAAGTTACAACCAAAAGCAGATATTGGTATTTTCATTGGCTATGCACTCACAAAGAAAGCATTTCGAATTTACAACCAACTTACCAGACGAATCATCAAAAAAGTTCATGTAGATTTTGATGAGCTGACTTATTTGGTGCATTATGTTATCCGACAAATGATAGCGAGAACTTGGGAAACCCTCTTCCAACAATCAGTTTAGGACTCGTGTCAAACCCTCCTCCTTCAACACCGTTTGTACCCCCTTTAAGAACTGATTATGATATTTTGTTTCAATCGCTGTTTGATGAATTACTTACTCCTCCACCTAGTGTTGATCGCCCAGCCCTTGAAGACATTGCTCCAATTACTAAAGTAGTAGCTCGAGAACCCGCTGCATCGACCGATTCACCTTCCTCAACAACTGTTAACCAAGATGCACCTTCACCTAGTAACTCTCAAACAACACTTGAAACTCAATCTCTAGTTATTCCTAACGTTGTTGAAGAAGACAATCATGACTTAGATGTTGCACACATGAATAACGATCCATTCTTTGGTATTCCAATTCTAGAAAACGATACTGAAGCATCTTCTTCTTCGGATGTTATTCCTACTGTTGTGCACACTGCTGCTCCTGACTCAGAACACGTTTCTAAATGGACCAAGGATCATCCTTTAGACAACATCATCGGTGAATTCCAAAGACATTTTTCCACAAGACTCCAACTTCATGAACAAGCCTTATTTTGTTACTACGATGCCTTTCTCACATCAGTTGAACCAAAGAACTATAAAGATGCATTAACTCAAGCATGTTGGATTGAAGCAATGCAATAGGAGCTTAATGAATTTGAACGTCTTGAAGTCTGGGAACTCGTTCCTCGTCCAGATAAAGTGATGGTTATTACTTTAAAATAGATCAACAAGGTGAAACTTAATGAATTAAGAGGAATTCTAAAGAACAAGGCTCGTTTGGTTGCTTGTGGTTACCGTCAAGAAGAGGGAATTGATTTTGAGGATTCCTTTGCTTCAATGGCTAGACTTGATGTTATTCGGATTTTCCTTTCATTTGCTACTCACATGAATATGATCATCTACCAAATGGATGTTAAGACGGCATTCTTAAACAGCATTTTGTGCGAAGAAGTTTATGTCAGCTAACCGAACGGGTTTGTGGATCAAGACAATCCGAATCTTGTATACAAGCTTAAGAAGGCTCTATATGAGTTGAAACAAGCTCCTCACGCGTGGTACGATATATTATCGAAGTTTCTACTCTCTCAAGAATTCTCTAAAGGAACCGTGGATCCCATAATGTTCATCAGAAGACAAGGCAAAGATATTCTTCTAGTACAAATCTATGTTGATGATATAATCTTTGCGTCTACTACACCTAAACTATGTGATCAATTTTTAAAAATAACGTGTTCAAAGTTTAAGATGTCGATGATGGGCAAAATATCATTTTTTTCTAGGACTACAGATTTCACAAAGTCCTAGAGGCATCTTTATAAACCAGTCTAAATATGCTCTAGAATCTTTGAAAAAATATGGTATGGAATCTAGCGACCCCATGGATACTGCAATGGTAGAGAAATACAAACTGGATGAAGATCCACAAGGGAAAGCCGTTGACCCTACACACTATCGTGGAATGGTTGGCACCCTTATGTATCTTACAGCCAGTAGACCAGACCTAACATTTGTTGTATGCATGTGTGCCCGGTATCAGGCAAAGCCTACCGAAAAGCACCTACATGCTGTAAAAATAGTCTTTAAATACCTAAGAGGAACCGTTAATAGGGGACTCTGGTATCCAAAGGATTCTTCTATTAGGCTAACATCTTATGCAGACGTTGATCACGCGGGTTGCCAAGATACTAAACGAAGTACTTCTGGATGTATGCAATTATTAGGAGACAAACTTGTTAGCTGGTCATCAAAAAGGCAGAAAAGCGCTGCGATATCCAGTACGAAAGCTGAATATATTGCCATGTCTGACTGTTGTGCTCAAACCCTTTGGATGAGATCACAGCTTACCGACTATGGCCTTGGATTCAATAAAATTCCAATGTACTGTGATAACAAAAGCGCTATTGCCTTATGCTGCAACAATGTTCAACATTCTCGATCAAAGCATATAGACATCAGATTCCACTTCATAAAAGAGCAAGTTGAGAACGGAGTAGTAGAGCTTTACATTTTCAACACGGAGTATCAGCTAGCGGACATCTTCACTAAAGCCCTATGCAGAGAGAGAATTGAATTTCTTATCAACAAGCTGAGAATGTGAAGTTTTACGCCTGAGACACAAAAATTGTTGGCAGATAAAGCTAAAGAATAGTGGTGGTACCTATTCAAATATCTTGTATAATATGTATATATATATATTACACACCATAAAAACCAAAAAGATTTTTTATTTTTAGAAAACTTTTATAAAAACAAAATACAAAAATATAAAATCTTTAAAACCAAAGAAAAAAGTAAAAAATAATAAAAATATAAAAAGAAGTAATAACGGCATGTCTTCTAAAAATCGATAACATTTACGGTCTTAGAAATGTCATTCAATAATGCAGACGATGCTGAAGAATGAATCAAGCAGAATTCCAAATGTTTTTTCAAACAGGCCAAATGGCTGCAGTTATTGAAGATACAACCCCGATCATTATCTTAAAGGAAAGTATTTCAAAAAGAAAACTTGACATCATAGCAGGAATTTATTCTCGGGGCATGGCTACTTGATGACCCTGCAAAGGCTGGTGTTTACTGCAACACAACCCGTGCTTTCTTTATACCATTAGTGTACGTGTCAGTGCGCTTATGTGTTAAAATAAGAGACATATTATTTCATGGTGTTTGATTTTCAAAAGTAAAACATTTTGTCATCAGAAAATGCTTTTCAAAGATATTTGACTTCTCAAACAACAAACTACAAGCACTTAAAATAGAAAACGGGATCTTGTTTGAGGGTGAAAAATGTCAATACTTCTTCAAAACTCATTGATAAAAGGAATAAAGGTTTTTAAACAAGCACGGAATAATCATGTTTAAGGAAAGTTAATTATATTTAGCTTATGTACCTTAAATGTTAGTTGTTTATTCCTCTTTTTGGAGGGGAATTGTGCAAAATTTAAGCGTTGTTCTAGGTATGCTTAGTTAAAACTACAAGATATGTTGCCAATGTTGATAACCTCTCTCTAATGCCTAACTAATACTTATAATCTGTAAATGAAAAAGACTCACTTAGGGGGGCAGAAGTGTCAAAACAAAAAATGTTTTATAACACCTCCACCACTCTTCATTTTCACATACACACACACACACCACACTTATACTTTTTCTCTCTTAAAACCCTCACTCGATCGTCATCTTCTCCAACACCATTTTCAATCAATTTTGTGCTTAAGGTATAACAAAGACATTGATCCTTACACCCTTATGATACTACATCTCGAATGAATTTTGTTTTTACATTGTTTTAAGATCGAAAACCTTAAAATCAAATTATGGTTCTTCAAAATTGAAACTATGTGAAAATCTCAAATTGACTTGAGGGGTTTTGTTCACGTTAGAGTTGTAATATTCATGAGTAAATCAGTTTTTTAATAGAAAAATGTGATATGCGTTAGATTTGCTTGATGTTAAGTGTCAAAATATGTGTTCTTGAGTTTTAATGAGAAAAGTTTGTGGGTTTTGTGAATGTCATGCTTTATATGCTTATATGATTAAGTTTGTGGTCTAATATCCAAATCTTAAGTGTATGTTCATGGGTAATTTTGAATTTTATAAAAATCTTGCTCGTTTGGAATATAAATTGAAGAATTCTATTACTATGAGACATGGCAAAAAAAAGTTAAAGTGAATACCATGAAGCTATATGTTTAAACTTTGAAGCTATAACATGTTCGGGAATCACTTGTGTATATCTTTAACCGGATACGCAAATTGATAATCATAAAACCAAATAGGTAGTTTATATATATTAACCGATTCGTAGTTTAGAGCCTAGCCGGTACTCGCAGGTCTTAGCTTATTTAACTAAAACACCAGTTGTTGTTGGAACCGAAACTCGCATTAGTACCTTTGACCGAAAGACTCGCCCTTTTCCCCCCCCCTCCCACCCACTGGCCAAGTTATTTTCCCTTAAGTGACCAAACTTGCGGATCCCACTCCTAAGTGACTGAACTGACAGTTTTTAGCTAGTGACCAAACTTGCAGTTTCGTAATAGTGACCAAACTCGTAGTATCCTAATAGTGACCGAAATAGCAGCATTGTAATAGTGACCGAACTCACAATGACCGAACTAGCAGTTTCCTAATAGTGAGCGGATTCACAGTTTTTGCTTGAACCGAATGCGCAGTTTTTCACTCAACCAACCAAAGGAAACAAAAGGCTTAATGTCATAAACACTTAAGATCTAATCAAGAGGTGACTTAAAACTTGTGTTAGGTAGCAAATTTAAAATTGGTTATCTTTGAAATGCTAAATAAAACAATATAAAATGGCTTAACTAGTGTAACTAAAACAAGACTTAGGTAATCTAAATCCCTACTAGTTAGAATGAACTAGATTCCTAGATAGTCTAATTATGTTACAAAGATGTACATAACCCATGTAAGCACACACTCATTAATTAACCCTTTTCATGATTAGTCCCTCTATACAAATGTGTTTGCATGCCTTAAGTATGCAGAGCGTGAAAAGGGTCTCTATAGTGTTATGGATATAAACTTTGTTATATATGCAAAGACAGTATTGACTCTTTCTTAGTGGAATCCGTAAGTATCACAAAAGAACACCAACAAGCCTTGGAGGATGCTCTTGTACCACAGAACAACGCTAAGATTGGGAATTGTAACTACAGATGGAGCACAACATTCCAAGCTAGAGAACCCACTTTTCAGTTGCTTTGGACGTTCTTTTCATCACAACCTTTTTATCAAGTGTTCGATTCTATAAGTGTTTCTGCAAGCTGATGCATGAAATTCGGGGCTACTGATTCCTAACACAAGCACTCCTCAAATTCAAGATGAAGCAAAAAGAATTTACTCTTTTAGATCTGGAAACTTTCAGGATAGCTTCAAATTACCCCAAATCTTCCTGGCCAGAGTTTGTGAAGATCCTCTATTTAAGATGGAAATTCTTGCTTTCATAAGAGAACTTGGTTACCCTAGAGATATCAAGCCACTCGTCTGATGTCAAGGTTAATACTCCTATATCAACCTTGGAGAATCATTCGGAACCATCATTACAAATGTCTCCACTGGTAAAGGGGGGTAGCAACTGGACTCGATCAACTTTGTCTCTCTCGCTCAAATCAATTAGGTATGTATAACTAAAGAAGGTCTTTATGTCTACCTTCTATGGAAGACCTATTTATCAATCAAGAACAAAGGTGGTAAAGCAAGAATGAAATACATGTACAATCGCAAGATTCACCAAAGTTATTATCAACCACTTCATTCAAAAGCTCAATCAATTCTAAGAAGAAACAAAGTGACAGGCACATGCTAATAAAGACCTATTCTCACCAATAAGAATTCACCCCCAATTATGAACAGTTTAAAAGTAAGGTAGCCATACTTTCCTGATACTCTAACTAATCAAGCTAGAAGGAGTAGAAGGCTTACACAGACTTACCATGATTTTGCCTATTGGAAGTGATTCTAAACAATATGTACGAAGATCAAACCAAGAAGAAGCTGATCAAGCCCCTGCAGCTTCTCTAGTAAAAGAACTCAAAGCTAACAGCAAGTACTAAAACAGGCAAAGAAGAAGCAACCCAGCTCAAGGATTAGATATATACTTTATCAAAAATTGCATATATCTGAGGCCGAACAGATTGATGATTGTTTACCAAAAAAACAAGACATAAATTCATACTCCACCAGTGGTTCGGTGCAGATGAAGAACTGGTGTTCACCAGGTTTACCGATGTAACCTACATATGGATCTGATGATGAACATATTTCCGTGCAATTCCAGACAGGACGATGATGGAGAAGTAAGCCAAGTAAAGACGAAGATTACGATGCTAAAATAAGATGATGTGGGTCAAGATGAGATAATGTAGTCAGACTGAATCAGACAATGATGGTGAAATAATTTGTCTTCATCCCAAGTTTTCCACTCATGATGAAGAAAGAAAGAAAAGATAAAGAAGATAAAGAAGAAGAGGGTTCAGATCTAAGGTTACAAACATTTTCTCATTTTGAATCCACTAATGATGAAACATATGATGAAGTAAATCAAGGAGACAATGTTAAGGGAGAAGAACTGGATAAAGAGGAGACAAATGAAGAGGAAGAAGTGAATGAAATTGTAAGGGACGTGAAGTTGAATCTGAAAGAAGAGATACTTAAATAACAGATGCTCTACAGACTAATGTTCAAGGTACTCAAGTCCATCAAGATACACAGTATAATAACAGATGTCACTCCTGAAGTTTAATAGCAGAGTTCTTCTATATCATCAGGCTTTATTTCCAACATGCTCAACCCTAATCCGGATACAAGTATTGACTCCATTCTTAATCTAAACACTGAGCCAACTTCTCTGGTAGATGTTCTCGCCTTACAAATGTTGAAATGCCTCCTTCATCTGTAACAACACTTCCTCCACCACCCATTCCTCTCTTTCAACCTTAGCAACAAACACCAGTTCCCACTCTAGCAATTGTTCCAAGTACCTCCCTACAAAAATCTTCCAACCTCTGGTCCTTATTCAAATTTTTGAAATAGAGTGTAAAAGCTTGGAGATACTTCTCAAAAATTTCAAGCAAACGAATCCATTACAAAGCATTTTCTTCCAACTCGGCATTATTGAGAAGTACTTCCTCAACCAGATGAATGAAGCTGTAAGCATTGTTCAACTACATATCAACAAACTTAAAGCGAAAGCTCAAGCTGACAATGAAGATTTACAACATAAAATTGAAGAAATATGAAGAAAATCATCAAGGAGCAAGTTAAGGTACAAGTCTCCAAGATTTTTCCAAAAATTGAGAAGTTCGTAAATGACTAACTTGAAGCTGAAGTTCCGATTCGTTCATCCAATAAAGCTAAGACATCCCATGCTGTAGCAGCTAACCTATCTGAACTCGAGCTGAAGAAGATTCTCATTAATAAAATGAAGAATAACAAATCAATTGACATATCAATTCAGCAAAAGACTCTCTACAAAGCATTGGTTGACGTTTATGAAACTGACAAAGACATCTTAGAAACATATGGAGATACTGTCATGTTTAAAAGGCGTCGAGATGATGAGGGATGAGACGAGAACCCTCCTGTTGATCAAACTGGTCCAAGAGAAGAAAATCTAGAAAAGAACCTGAATCAACTAGTGCACCAAAGAGAAACTTCCAAGATCAACTGCAAGTCTAAAAAAGGGTCCAAAATCGCATCAATGTCACTGCAAGTCATGCTCAACATAGCACCAAGACATGCTGACGAAGACTTGGAAGATCACGTACATCAAAGAGTTCAATACAAGAGATTTGTACAGAAGATCAACTGTTAATGCGAGACACTCACAACCTGATTGGTTTTGAAACCATCAAAACCTCCAACTCTCGACCGTGATTGGAACAAGACTTTTCCTCCTAAACATGGACCAGTTCAACCTTGGATAAGCACTTTAGCTCAGAATGAAGATCCATGTGAGTTATTTAATGAAATGATGGACACTCCACTAGACTTCCTACACATTTGTGTTAAAATGGCTTCAGTGATACTTGACTCCAAAATTATTAGCCTGTCTAACATTCGAGTTTAATGAAAGGTTCGTGCAAGAGTCTGGTTGAACTTGAATATTTCCTTAAAGAAGTCTGCAAAGCAACTACTGATCAACTATACTAGAACAACCCTAAAGGACAGCAATATCCACCTGATCTGCGCAAGCCCTTTCCATTGATACCTAATTCACGAGGTCGTCGAGTAATACCATTTGATCACTTCATCAACAACGACCTTGCGTATTTAAGTGGATGAGTATTAAGTCGAACTTATGACACTTCAGTAACGAAGACAAAGGCTGCAGATTATGGACACATCAAATGGATTAAAGACTTGGTCCCAAACACCATGTGGAGTCAAGTGCCGATTGTTTATGACAAACATGCACTCTGGGGAATCTCTCACTAGGGGCGAAAACGTCAACAGTTCTATGGATATGCTGTCAATAGGGAATCTGCTTGTGATGTCTACTCTAGAAATATAATCATTAGAATTAAGAAGCATATGATTGTCAAATGGCACAATTACAAACATTTGGAATCGATCTCTATTTATAGAGATGATGAAAAGTTGTACACATTCAAAGAAGGCGACTAGAATAGACTTTGCCTTCAAAACATTGAAGACATGTTGCTTCTTCTTGTTCAAGGCAAGCTGACAAATCTCAACATTGAGGAACGTCTTGCTTTGGGTGTCTCACTGTGAATGTTTACAAGAAGCATTGTCCTCAAAAGGCGTGTGGAAGATCTTCAATTAGGTGTCGAAATTTATCAAAAGAAGCTTAACCTTACAAAGCCGAGTACGTACAGATCAGATCTCAAATGAAAGACACCATATATAGCATTCTCCAATCCCAAAGGCTTCGTATATCAGAATAAAGACAAGAAGAATAGATTGATACGTATTGATGAAATCCACAAGTTTATTAACAGGACACTCAACGATGTTTGATCTGCTCTTGATGATACTCTAAAGAAAATCCAGATGCAGTATCTGCCACAGACAATCTGGAGAGAGGTAGATAGGGAAAGAGCAGGAGCTATGATCCAGGCTATTGTTCGACAACTCAAGAATAGAAGTTTAATGAGGAGCCTGGAAATATTCATTAGTGGGAGATTGTATGGGGGAGGCCTTTGGCTGCTGGAAAGGACCATATGATTTATCATATGATGTCCTCATCATAACAGGTCAAACCTAGTACATAATAAAAACTGTGAATTCTATATAGTGTATTAGTCTTTATGGTAAATAGTGAAGTGCGCTTCATGTCTACAATTTCTCAAGAATTTCTAGTAAATTCAAAAATTTTCAAATTATTGTACTCATCACTGTCTTATATACCCTCAAATGTTTGAGGGGGAACATATAAAATGTCTGTTAAGATATTGTGAAGATTTTGTCCCCCGAACGTTAAATCAATTGAAATCCTAAAAGTATCAAGGATTTAACATTTTGGATTAGGGAGAAATGTTATTAAAAACTATGATTATAAATGACCTAAATTGTATGAAATGAATCATATAAAAAAGACTCAATGCACTCTACACTTAGCATGTACTACGATTACGGTACACATGTTAAGGGGGAGTTTTTAAGTGATGATGAAAAACTTTCAAAGTGTAAATCTTTTGATATTCATATCAAACACTTTGATTGAACTTTCCAATGATTTTGGAAGGATTGTGATGGAATACCCAAAAGACCGACCATGTACTTAAGTTTATAAAGTTATAAGGCGGTTAGGCATAGGTATTCAAATCCCATGATCCAGCCAGAACCAGAGGGGTCTACCCAGGGATATCCACTAGATAGTGTAGAAGTCTTTAGGTATGATATAAAAGGAGAAAAGGTAAGAATCAGGAATAATGCCGATTGAGATGGAGCTAACACTGGAATAATCCCAACAAGGTGTTAGTCATGAAGTCTTGGTAAGCATTAAAGGGGTTGAAGAATGAAAAAGAAAGAAGCCCTCCATATACTTAGGAAGAAACCGGGTCAACACATAAACTGTCAAAAATACTAAGTTGTTGTCTGACATTAAAGACGGTCATGGACCCAGTGACGCTATGCACAACCCTCCCTAGCCACTCAAGGTCTCTCAACAGACTCTTGTTTCATTTCTCATGAAGATTACATGCACTTCTATCAACTTTCTCACTCCGAGTGAGTTGATATTGAAAAGGTGGCAGTCTGCTCTAGCCTCCGATCACTAAAACCAATGTGCACATTGATTCTAGAGCCAAGAGATCATCCATAAATCTCATTAGGACACTTGTCAAAATTATGCTTGCTAAGTCACACAATGTGAATAACAAGATATATATTAAGAGTCCTACGCATTATCCTTGTGATTTTGCCATAACATCTGAGTGATATTATTCATAGTGAAGATGGAAATCCTGCTTGAGCCAACATCAAACAAGCTCATGGTAGGTGACTTGTGCGATTCTATATGAATCAAACTTATGACAACAGGAAAGAAATGATGTGCATTTCTATATAGAAACAACTTTTCTAGGTTATGAATTATCATTGGATGATGAATTTTGAATGATTAACACTCTCACAATGTCTGTCACAAAACCACTTTAGCAAGTGACACATCGATTGATTTTCAAATCAATTTTTTATTTCAATTGGTGAGATAGTAACACGCTGGTTCACTCTTATCGTGTTGTCTACTTTGAGATGTTTCGATAATGAGAACATGATGAGTATGATGAATCTAATACATATGTGCTAGAAAGATTCGATACTTCAGCTAGAAATCCTGTCAAGGAGATTCTTCTTAAATTGAATCTACCTGATCACAGGTCAATTCTCACGGATTTGAAGGTTAAATTCCAACCACCACGGCGAATGACAAAAGCCATATGCATCCCCAATTTATTGCTAACTTTTTATTTTAGGAATAATAAAGATGACATGGAGGTCCCTGATTCAAGCTGACTCACAAAATCATAGCCACATGCTCATACCTGACCAACAAATATAAGACATCACATGAAAGCTCCAGAACACTGTTTCAAGACTTCCTGCAATCTCTAGATACCAGTAACGTCTTTCTTGCAGTGATGAATATAAAAGTTATAGAATTTCAAAGAAGTTTTCTCGTCACTCTATACCGAATGTCCTTTCTCAAGTGACGAGTGTTTAAAGTTAAAGAATTCAAAAAGATGCAGGCATAAAAAGCTTTTCAAGTCGACAAATAAAGAAAGGTATGAGCATGTCGGTCCAGAAGTCACAAGTTCACAAGATGGCAAAGTTTACAAGATGATGAAATGAGATTATGCTTGGTTGATGATCTTAAGGTGCTCAAGATCAAATTTTCACTCTCAAGACAAGCTAAGGAACAAGCTCAAGACCTAAAGTCTATGATCACTACATCAATTCACAAGTTAATGATTGAAGTTAAAGACTACAAGCTCAAGACTAAAGTTAAAGCATAGTATGCTAAGATTAAGTCTTTGTAAATTGGAGTGACCTCCCTTAGGGGGAGATTGTTAGAAACACGAAAAGTATCGATCACTACCAATAATAGTTAGTCAAAGCCCGTACTTAGTCTAATGTAATGATGTTAATCTAATTGGGCCAAAAGGCTCATGGAAAGCCCACAAGCTATCCATGGCCGGCCATACATAGGGTATAAATACCCTCTCCATGCCTTGGAGAGGGTGTTGGTTGTTCATTATTTCACACACTTAATATAAGTTTTCTCTTATGTTTCTTTCTCTCTTTAAATGTTCATTTTCTAACCACTTCCTCTCTCTCCTAAAACCAACCTCTCTTCCTCTTTCCATGTATGTTATTTGATTGTTCTTCATATAAGAAGGGATGAAATAAGGTAGCTTATAGTATAGCTTCATGGACGTTGGGTTACACTAATGATGTAATATGAGAAAGTGAAGTTCCAAATTGTGCATCTGCCTTAGCTGTGAAAGATGTTATTTCATCTAATTGTTAATTTCATCTTTACTATAAAAAAAACCTTAATATTTGATGTGGCATCAAACAATTGGACATCTTAATAAATATTAAGCAAATTTTTAGGATTTCTGTTCCAAATTAGTGAGGTTCCCATGTAATTATATTTTCTTTGGGCTTCTCCTTACCACTTGTTTAATTAACATGATTCTGGTCAATGCTATGTGATTTTTGTTACAAAACATGGCTCTTAATGGTTTTTTGTTGACAATAAATTTGGGATGTTGAAGAAGGATTGGTTGTTAACTCGTACAAATGGAAACCAAGGTTAGCTCAGAAGTTGATGCAATCCTTGTTATGAAACCATTTTTAAGTTTTTATTTGCCAACATGATTTATAAAGGCTTTGATCTTTATAATATATTACTAATATGTAAGAACATTTGTTGATGGATAAAAACACAAAAATAAATAAAAACAAAATTTCTTAGTGTTATCCTCTGGTAAATGCCATGCGAATATGATTAATTACATGTAAAAGGCTTATTTTTGCATCGGTTGAAGCTAACAAGAGCGATACAACTTAGTTTTTGGGATAAGATACAAGATTCTGGTGAAGCCGATAAGTAAGTTTTTTGTTTTGTAAAAGTATTGATGATGTCTCCCATATTAAGTATATTTATTAATCTTTTTATTTATCATATGATTTATGCACATTAGGTCATCAGAGATTGATGTGTCAGAATTCAAGTCTATGTTTTCACCAATAAATCCTAATGCTGCAAAATTAAGATCTCGGTTAAATGCTGCTAATAAATCTTCATGAATTATGCAAATGGTAAAATATTATCTTCTTAATCACTCTTTACATTTGTTACTGTAAATATATATAGTTGTTGTTTATTAGAAGCTAAATTATTTTCACATAAAAGTTATTTTCAACATTGCATTGTTGCAGATTGAGAACAAG
This sequence comes from Tanacetum coccineum, assembly GCA_026074375.1. NCBI lineage: Eukaryota > Viridiplantae > Streptophyta > Magnoliopsida > Asterales > Asteraceae > Tanacetum > Tanacetum coccineum. Next base: position 15,526 of record BQNB010117268.1, read on the forward strand.
AAGGCATGGAACTGCGAAGTCATGCTTTCAAAAGTGAGAATACCATTGAATAAATTAATGGTAAAGCCAAGTATTTACATGTATTCATAACATTATTTGTGTTATAACCGAACACACAAGGCAATTTGGTTATATTTGTATCCATTTTGTGTAACGTGACAGGATTATGTAGTTGCTTTGGAAGACTCCGCAATGTTGGATGCAGAGCAAGTGGACAACCTCAGAAAGTTTTGTCCAACAGAAGAGGAGATGGAGTTACTCAAGGTAAAATGTTAAGGCAAACACTTAAAATTCTTAATTTGTTTCGAGAATATAAAAACTAAAACCTAAAATTTCTAAATTATCTAAATGAATTGATTAATCGAATATAAGTTTTATGGTCTCTTTCGTGTAATTTGATGGATTAGAGATTTAATTCTAAATAAGTAACATTTTCATGTTTAGGATTATGAAGGAGATAAGGGAAGATTGGGAAAGCGTGAAAAGGTTTGTTATATACACATTTATTATCTGTTTAATTACAATGACAATGAGCTAGGACAACTGACTAATCATAATGTACAAAATTTGATAGATGGAATCTGTATTTCTTTACAACAGTTCTTCTTGGAGCTAATGAAAGTTCCATGTGCAGATAAATAACTCAGAGTCTACTCTTATAAGTTACAATCTAATAAGAAGGTCAGAAGATATCATAGCATACATTCTATGCTTGTTATAGTACTGGACTTTGATCTAATGCTTGAGTTTGTTGCATTTTAGGTTTTTGATCTTCGGGAGAGCTTTAACAGTGTAAATTATACGGTAGAAGAGGCAAGTTAGTGTTTGATAAATATTATTTATCAAAACGTAATTCTCATAGGTGCTGGATAACTTATTCAGATCAGGAAGATAGTCATGCAAACACTTGTTTCTTTGGGAAGTGCTTTAAATCAAGGGACTACAAAGGGTAATTATGTTATTATACTATTATGTTGGTTGTTAATGCATACCATCTTCATTCTTTTGACTTTAAGAAAAATAATTTTGTTAAATTTTTAGGTGCTGTTATGTCAAGGTTGAAGAGTCTTTTAGTACTTACAGAGAAACGTTCAAGAAACAATAATATGACTCTCACGCATTATCTTTGAAAGGTATCCATTTCTTTTCCTTTTTTGTTAAATAAAGGTACGTTCCACGTATATTGCTGTTTTAAGTAATCAATGTATCATATAAAATTAACACCTTTAGGTTCTTGCAGACAAACAACCTAAAGTCCTTGACTTTTTCAAGGATATTAGAAGCTTAAGACCTTCATCAAAGGTAAGTTAATTTTAAAATGTAAAATGTACTTAGAAGGAAGTGATGTCGAATTTGTGTATGTTTGGTGATATTGATTATTTCTGTCTAGATTCAAATGAAAATATTGTTAAAGGAGATGCACACGATTTACAAAGGATTAGAGATTGCTAAACAGGAATCGTCAAATGCCAAAAGGGATAGTATAAATTTTAAGAAGGTAGGAGGACAATCAGCTTGACGAGCATACTTCTTTCTATCATACTACCCGATTGTACTTTTTAGATCAAAGCTCAGATGCATTGAGTTACTTTTCATATCACATATAATTAGAGATTTCAATTTTGACCGTTTAGTTATAAATGGGCCGATTGCTGTGTTCTTCTGAAACTGGTCAATGGGTCAAATATGCTCAAAGTTTTTTTATTTTTTATTTTTTATAATGCAGACAATCTCTTAAAGTGTTTTGATAAAAGACTAGGTTTTGTTTCTCTAATTATAATAAAGCATCATTTATAGATAAATAAAACGACATAAAAGTGTTAGCAGGTTAACCCTAACCCCAAGTCCTGAACCCGTTTTGACTTGTTACTCACACATTGATCATCTTACCACCTTTAGACATAAATATCTAAGAGGAATGTGTTCATTTGTGTTTAACTAGAAGCTTTTTGTTTTATTGGTTAGGCTTCAATGACGTTCATTCATTCAGTAGAAGGTAAAGTCAACTCCTTGGTCTCTCAGTGTCAAATTATGGTATGCGTCATATTTCTCATACATATATGGTGGTTTAAAGATTTGACAATATTAGGCAAAGGCTGATATACGTATTCTTTTTATAGGCTGAAATTTTACTTTGGTGAGGACCGAAGTTATGCATTTCAGCAAAGTAATTACAAAATTATTCTTTAAATATAACACTGTTAGTTTTTATTTATTTTCTTCATGCCTCCATTATATCTCGCCTATATAACTGTTCTTTTTTAGTTGTTTGTACTTTACAGACATTTGTAAGAAAGTTCCATCAAGCAAATGAAGAATACATTAATTTCACAGAGACGGAATGTTAGAGAATTGTATGAGATTTTGGATGTGGCTGCTAGGTGTGTTTAAGATATCAGACTTCTGAGTTAGAGTGCAAGTCTAACTAGTTCCCATTCTATTAGTATTCATTTGTTTTAGAATAGAATAAATGTAATCCTATTTATAGTCTAATACATATTGGTTAGTCTATATATACCATGAAGGCTAGGGCATTACATTGTATTGTATTAGAGTTTTGAGTTAGTTTCTTCAATACAAGAATCTGCGTGTTAGGAAACCAATATTGTGTTCATACTTTCTTGTTCCTGTGTCGTGTCATTGATATTACTTTTGTGTTGCGTACCTCTCATAACTACAATTGTTGGTCAGTTTGATCAGCGTGCATAAACTGATCAGAGCTTCAAACGTCTCTTGTTGGTTTGTAACTACGAGGGCTTACAAAGATCATTAGTGGCGATCGTCCAAACGTGTGACCCTATTGGTTTAGACGTGGAGTGTTGGAGCAGCATATTGAGCGATTTAGGGTTAGAATAAACCCTAAAACTATAAACGACGTAAAACAAGTGGGCCTGTGGGTTTTAGTCGTGTCTTCCAGCATTAGTTTTTATACTGATTTAGGATATCATTTGGTTTAATATCAATGAGTTAGAAATAGTCTTTGACTATTGATTGTCTCGTCTGATAGTTGATTTTTGGTGGGACAATCTGGGAAACCGTTGATAATCTTACGCGTACTTAATGCGAACCAAGAATAAATCTAAGCCGTGGATTAAAGGGAAAATTTGCTCTCATCTACAAACATACTCTCAATCAAGAAAAAGATCTGGGATGGTGGTGGGAGAAAACTCACAACCGCCTGCAAAGGATACTACTATGGCGTTTCAATGTCAGATATTGATGTCAACAAACTATACCATATGGAGGATGAGTATGGAAGTTCTTCTTGGAATTCATAGAGTATGGGATGTGGTAGATCCGGGCTCAGCCGATGCCAAGAAAAACAATATAGTTAAAGGCTTGTTGTTTCAATTGATTCCAGAAGATTTGGTTTATAAATCGCAAATCTAAAAACCGAGAAGGATCTGTGAGAAGTAATAAAGACTCATAACCTAGGGGCTGATCGCGTAAAGGAAGCAAGGCTTCAAACCCTAATTACGGAGTTCGAGAATCTGAAGCTGTTAGATAATGATAGTATATACGCATATGCAGCGAAGTTGTCGGGTATTGCTTCTTAGTGAATCACGCTTGAAGAAGTCATGTCGGAACACAAGCTGGTTAAGAAGTTTCACGCAAGCCTCCCTAGACGGTTTGTCCATATCGTGGTAGCCTTGAAGTAATTTTAGATCTTAAAACAACGGGGTTTGAGGATGTGGTTGGACGATTGAAAGTGTATAAAGAAAGAGTCAAACAAGAAGATAAGGTAAACGATTCTCAAGAAAAGTTGCTTTATGCTAGGACTGACAATTCCAACAGGAATAGTGACTCAAGTAGAGGAAGAGGACGTGGCTCATATTCTCGAGGTTGTGGTCGAGGTCGAGGTTAAGGACGTTGTCAGGGCAACTCTTAAAACCAAGGTTAACATGACTCCTCGAAAAACCTTGAAGATAATCGGCAAAAGGGTAAATAGATGGTGCAACGCGACCTCTCACACATAAAGTGTTACTGTTGTGATAAGTTCGGACACTATTTTTAAAAATGCCCAGATAAAAAATGAGACTATAAGGCAAACCTTAGTGAGATACAAGAGAAAGATATGTATCATGAGGAAGGTACGTTTTTTTATGATGAACCGTATTCAAGAAACGATTTTCGTGAATAAAGAAAAGTACACTCCACCAAAGAGTGAGTCAAACGCCAATGAACATGATGTATGGTACTTTGACAAGAGTGCAAGTAATCACATGACATGTAATTACTCTTATTTCTCTGAATTAAATGAAAATATAACTGGACGTGTTAGGTTCGGAGATGGTTCGTGTGTGAGCATAAAGGGAAAAGGCTCGATTTTGTTCCAAGGTAAAAATGGAGAACAAAAATTATTGAAAGATATCTATTATATTCCCGCTATTCGAAGTAATGTGATTAGTTTCGAACAAGTGACAATATTCGGTTATGATATTAGTATCCGAGGTGATTCTTAACCATGCGAGATAGTTATGGAGATTTGCTTATAAAAGTCCCGCGTAGTGCAAATCGCCTTTATAAAGCTTAACTAAAAGTTGGTAACTAAGATACAAATGAAGTAGGACGGCAATCAGGTACTTTTCTATTTTATGGTACAATATACAAGAAAATGTTTCAAATCAGGTTGTGGACGAAGAGGCACGAGTCTAGAAGTGATGGCATGCCAATCCGGATAGCTCGACTAGAGACCATACGACTATTGATTTCTCTCGCAGCCGGGAAAGGATGGAGATTCATCACTTGGATGTGAAAATGGCTTTTCTGCATGGTGACATAAAGTTTGATCGTACTTTAAAAGAGTTGGGGTTTCTACAATGCGTGCACGAAAAGGCGATCTATAAAAAGATGCTCAATGGATAATTTATCATTGTTGCGAGTTATGGAGATGATTTATCCTTGACTAGGGTGAGCTTAGACCTCATAAATGAGTTCAAAAAGAGAATGGAATCTCAATTTGAAATGTTGGATCTTGGTGAGTTAACTTATTACTTAGGTATCGAAGTCTCACAAGGAAATGATTGTGTGTAGATCAAGCAAGAGAGAAATGCAATGAAGATCTTAAAAGAAGCTGGTATGGAAGATTGCATTGCAACTTTATGTCCAATGGAACTAGAAGTTGAAGCTACTGAATATCAAACAATGGTGGGTTGCTCTCATCCAGATTTGACATACTCGATTGGTATGGTAAGTCGATACATGCAAAATCCAAGAAAACTACATGCTCGTGCTATCAAGCAAATCCTACGCTATCTTAAAGGTACAACTTTGTTTGGAATTAAATACAAGCGAGGTGATGACATGTGACTGGTGGGATATAGATGTCGATATTGATGATGGACGGAGTACTACTTGACATGCTTTCTATCTAGGTACATCACCTATTAAATGGTGCTCACACACCATGGCGTTATCTTTGTGTGAAGCTAAGTTCATGGCAGCCACTGCAGCTGCGTGTCAAGCAATTTGGCTAACGGGGTATTGGCGGAAGTGATGGAAAATAAGCAGGTATTTGTTGAGCATGTATCTGAAGAGAACCAAAGAGCAGACCCGTTAACGAAGGCATTTGCACGCATAAGGTTCAAGGAGATGATATCGTTACTTGGTGGGCAAGAGTTACCCTCTTTGACTCAGAAATTCAGGGGGTGATTGCTGGAGAATTGGCTGAGATTTA
>BQNB010117269.1:0-2500 GCA_026074375.1 Tanacetum coccineum
CAACAAAAAAGTAGAGAAAATGAAAATAAACGTTGATATATACAGCCAATGCTATTACGCTTTGGTAAGTTAGTGTTTTCTCAGTTATGCTATGAACAATTTAGCATTTACGATATTTAAAAGGACTGATATTGAAAAGTTAGTACTTCAGGTCTTGACGGAAAGTTGTGAAGGTAATGCACATCATGACAGCAAGGTATTCACTAAGCTCAACCAAGATGGTTCCTCATGGTTGTAAATTTGCAACCTGTAATAGAACATGTCGAGGCGCTCCAACACAAGTAACTTTTCACTTTTTATATTTATATACCCAACGCCTCATATGAATCAATAGGTTACTAAGCTTGATCTGATGTTTAGGAATGAGCACTTATAATGTCTTTTGATGCAATAGCTTATTTCAACAAAAATAATAAAATTAGAAATTTGATTATGCAATGACAAATACCCTCCAAAACTTTTTACTGTATTTGTAGATACAGTCAGTTTTAATACACAATCCTTGCTTAAGGCGGGATTGAGTATCGTTGTTGTTGTTGTTGTTGTTGTTAATGTAATACACAATACCAACCACCCCATAAACATGTGTTCTTTAAATCTGGTAGTTTGTGACTTTATGGCAGGTTAGAAGTATATAAAAAAACTTTTTATTGTCTGTGTCAGTAAATGGAGTTCTTACATGGCGAATTGACAAATCAAGGGTATTACAAAGTGAAGCATATATGAATTTAATCATTCGATATTTATTTCTTTCATTTTTGCCAAATTTGTTTGATTGTGATATTAATAAACAGGGTCAATAAGCTCTTAGCAAGAACTAGATGGGTTTTTATGATGGGGGTTTCTGATGGGTGATTCTGCTAGGTTTTATGATAGGTGTTCTGATGGACGTTTATGTTGGGCTTTTTTTATGTGTGTTTCTAATGGGTGTAGGATAATGTGGCCAATATGGGTTGCTAATGGGTTTATGGTGGGTTGCTAATGGATGTTTATGATAGTTTGCTGACGCCTCTATGAGGTCTGATATGTCTAGTGTCTCATGTATTATCAAATAGGTGTGTGTGTGTTTGTATTTGCAGCATGACAGAGCCACAACTAAAATTTCAACAACCCTTCGACACTATTAACCACCCTTTATCGACAGTACCTATATATCAGCAATCCTTTATCACCATCAATAACCTTTTATCAGCAACACCCCTAAAGTAACCGTATATCAGCAATCCGTTAACACTTACAAACACAAAGAATTGTTATGTGCGTGATGACGTGCAAGTACTCTTAATGCTTAAGGAAGAGGAACATCAGGTAATATATATATTGTCCAATATATTTGTTGTTTGTTTTCTTCATGTTTTGTTTGTATTTTGTGTCCAACCAAATGGGTTTGCTAATGCGACAGTTTCCTTATGGCTTGCTGATGTCGGCTTGCTGATGTTGGCTTTCTGGTGACGGCTTGCTGGTAACGGCTTGCTGGTGACGGTTCACTGATGTCGGTAGCTGATGTCGTGTTTCTGATGCATGGTTGTTGATGCCGTTTTCTGAGCAAGGTGTTGACTTTCATCGTGCTGATAATGCTTGGCTGCTGCCTTAGTGCTAATGAAGGGTTGCTCATGAAGAGTTGTTGCTGTAGACTTGCTGATAAAAGGGTTTATGTGTTGCTGTTGAATAGTTGCTCATGACGTGTTGTTGTGGTTGCTTAAGAACCTTAAGGGTTTCTTTAGTTGCTAAAACAATGCTATCAATTGAAAGTTCACTAGATGTAAGTGTATTTATGTGTTCAAGTATTGCTTCATGCATACACATTCATTATCGACTTCTTTATCTTCACATGATGTAATAAAAAGTTGTTCAAAGACTTTTGTTTCTCTTTAGTGTATCATGTATAATTAAATAGGCGTGTGAATGAGATAAGAATAATCGTCTGAAATAAGCGTAGGGATGCCAAGTGAATATGTGAGTTCTTCTTTTAGTAGTGACATATGTCTATCACTTAGAGAATGCCATAATTTGGCTACTTTATGCATCATTCTAGTGGCTTCGAATGATATGATCCCGATGACAGAAGATTCAGGCTCTAAACCTTTCTTTTTATGAGGAGTCTTCATCATAATACTTAACCATTGGTGTCTCTTTCATCATGTTGGTCAGTTCTTTCTTGATGTTATATGAACTATGCTCTCTAAACCTGTTACTAATACAACAAAGGTACAAAAAGTCCGATCTCAATCCATTCAACCTCACAATTCATTTTAATTTTTTTCCAAAAAACAAGCCTGGTGCAACGCACGGGTATAAACGCCTCGTTGTAGAAAATGACTAACCTTAAGAAAATGACTGATCTTAAGAATTCATACGCCTAAAATTGGAATTTCAGTTAAGGCGTAGATAATTCCAATCTATTTTCTTTAAGGTTCGAATATTATCAGGCATAGATAATTATCTTTTGGCCCAATTTATTGATGGTTCAATTACATTGCTTTATTCTTTCAATTTGGGC